>JABXWE010002189.1:0-50412 GCA_014611495.1 Limonius californicus | reverse complement strand
CTGATTGATGTATCATTTAGCTTTTCTTCGAATTAAGCTCATGATCATTTTTTTCCTCCATAAAATTGAACTATTAGTCAATTTGTTTTGCAGAAAATGTAGGTCTTTTAAATATGGAGTTTAAACACAGATTTTCGGCCTTTTCTATTGTCTAGTATTTTGTTAGAAGTCTTAAAAGTGGGTGATTAATATATCATTTAGATATTTTTCGATTCTTATTCAATTTTTTCCTTCATTATATTCAACTATTAGTCAATTTGCTTTGCAGAAAATTGAGATCTTTTAAATATGTAGTTTGAATACAGATTTTCGGCCTTTTCTATTGCCTAATATTTTGTTAAATATTTTGTTCGAATTCTTAAAATTGGGTGATTAATACATCATTTAAATATTTTTAGAACTAAGCTCTTATTCAATTATTAATCAATTTGCTTTGCAGAAAATTTAGATCTTTTAAATATAAAGTTTGGAGATAGATTTGAACCTTTGCTATTGTCTAGTTTTTTTCATAACTCTTCAAATTGAATAATTGATACATCATTTAGCTATTTTGCGAAGTAAGCTGATAATCAATTTTTTCCTCCATCAAATTCAAATACTAACCAAAAATTAGATCATTTAAATATGAAGTTTGAACACATATTTTGTCCCTTTTCTATTGTCTGGTATTTTTTAGAAGTCTTAAAATTGAGTGATTAATAGGTATATCATTTAGATACATTTCGAACTAAGCTGATAATCCAGTTTTTTCTTCCATCATATTCAACTATTAGTCAATTTGCTTTGCAGAAAATTTAAATCTTTTACATATGACGTTTGGAGATAGATTTTGAGCCTTTTCGATTGGCTAATATTGTTTTTAGAAGTCTGTAAATTGAGTGATTGATATATCATTCAGCTTTAATCATTTAGCTATTTTTCGAACTAAGCTTACAATCAATTTTTTCTTTCAGCTAATTCAGTCATTGGTCAGTTTTCTTCGAGTACTTTTAACTTCAAGGGAAGAAACTCTATATCTTTTTTGGGCCCTTTTATTGGCTAATATCTGGTCAAGTATTTTTTAAGTCTTTAAATTGATTAATTAAAATATCATTTAGCTATTTTTCAAACTAAGCCACAATCAGGTTTTTTCCTCCATGAAATTTAACCTTTAGTGGATTTGCTTTGCAAACTTTTAACTTCAAGGCTAGAAAATTTAGACCTTTTAAAATATATAGTTAGAATTCAACTTTCGGCCTTTAATATTGTCTTGTATTTTCGCAAATATTTTTTTAGACGTCTAAAATTGAGTGGTATATCATTTAGCTATTTTTTAACTAAGCTCACAACCAATTTTTTCCTTTATCAAATTCAACCATTAGTAAGTTTGCTTTGCAGAGTTTTAACTTCAAAGAAAGAAAACTTAGGTCTTTTTTGGGCCTTTTTATTGGTCAAGTATTTTTTAAAAAAGTTTTAAAATTTGATTAACTTTACTTGATATACCATGAAATTAATAGTAAATTATTTTGCTAGTTTCTCAACTAAGCCCATAATCGTTCTATTTTCCTTCAGCACGTTCATCCATTAATCCATTTGCTTTGCACACTTCTAACTTTAAGGAAAGAAAATTGAAATATGTAGTTTCAACGCATATTTTGGGCCATTTCTATTGACTAGTATTTTGACAAAGTATTTTTAAACAGCAGTCTTAAAATTTGAGTAACTCTACTTGATATACCACCAAAAAAATCATTTAATTATTTTTCGATCTACGCTCAGAAAATTGATCCATCATCACTTAGCTTTGCAGATTTTGAGACCACAGATGAGTATTATTTAGTTTTCTCTTTGAGTTTAAACGATAGCAACTATAAGTTTATTTTTCTCCAAACTTGTCAGTACAATTTAACTGGCAAACCAAATTTTATAATGTTAGATAGTAGTTATATCTTTAAAATTTTAATTTTTACACTATTCATGTATTGTACTTTTTGCAGATATTTATAATTAATTTCAAAAATTGTCTGTAAACCCAGCGAAAACTTCCAGTATAACAATTATGAATAACTGAAGTGCAAATGCAATATTTATGAAGTCTATGTATTTGCAGAAAACTGGCTCTCGTAGCGACTTATTTATTTATTTTTATAGTAACCTTTTCTTCAGTGGTTTCGAGTTAGTGCATTTTTCTTTGAGTTTTCATTTCGTTTCCACGGAACCTCGCCCATTATGTCACGTTCAACCTTTACGATGTAATTTTGGCAAAGGAAGCTTTTGTATAAATCATGACTGGCTTTCCATTTGGTCTTTAGTTGTTCGTTATGTCTAAAATTGATTCCTTTTTATAAATAACATGTCTGTACCTAAAATACGTGTAGAGCATTTTCTTATTAAGTTTATCTAGATGTTAAGGAACTTGAATATCTTTTTAAAAAATCATATATAAGCTATACAAACGGCGCAGAGGTAAGAACTGTAAAAAAATGTAATATAATCGTGCAATTTACATTAAATTTAGAGTGCCCCTATAAACGTTTGGCATAGCTTTAAAAAAGTTTGTAGCCAAAATTCCATTAGGAAAACATTCAGCATTCCTGATCTGAGCGAGGAACTTCCTAAAATTCTTCCGTGTTACAGTTGGGCAATCAGAATAAATCGAGGACAAATTTGTGACAGTGAAAAAACATTCATTTAAATTCCTTCCCCTTTATTATAATTTTAACTGTTGCTGAATAGAAAACGACCATGGAGAGGCGGTCAAGAATTGCGAGAACAAAATCAATTACGATTAACATTTCTATCATTGCGCTTTTCAATGATTTTATGCAAATTAAACGTTGCTTCCGGTTCCGGAGTGCTGCCGGAGCCGGGTTACTTACGTCACGCCGTCCTAGGCGGGGAATATTTCAAACTCCCCAAATTATTTCGTACGTAGGAGTTCCGTGATCGATGACGTCTCTATGGTCTCTGTTTTAGTATAATGGAGGAGCTTCATTTAAAATTTGTACTTTGAGCTTGATTATAAGGCATAAATTTGACTTGGGAACCTCCGCAATCTCAGCAGCTTTTTGCGGGTATTACGTTAAAGTGGCAGACTCATCCCGTGCTTCCCCAGATAAAAAAGGTACTAATCTTTTGACCCTTTCAGACTATATTGCAAGATATGGCCGCATGACAGAAGAAACAGCAAGAAAAACCTTTTGGCAAATACTTTCCGCAGTCGAATATTGCCACAATCGTAATATAGTACATCGAGATTTAAAGGTAAGCTCTCTGGTGGCTGTTTTGCCATCATCACTCCGCTAGTTCCCCTACCTTCTACATGTAATCCTTGGACCACCCCAACCCCCGAAATGACGCCGCCGTCGGGACGCAATCGATCTATACCTAATGACGTCACGGCTCGTGTGTAGGAGTACCCGGATTCGTAGCTTCCGCCTTCGAAACACAATGCTTTACCCCGTTTCTTACACAACCTCCTACAGACCCATTTATAATATGTAATTGTTGCGATAAGTTTGCTGTTGTTCTGGGCTTTACGGCTCCGCTTCTTATGCAATTGTGTTAAATATAAAATGTCCCCGCTGTAATTTGGTTTTATACATTCCGAAATGGCGTGCTGCCTCCTGAATTATGCACGAATTGCCCTTTTTTCGTTGCACACTCAAAACCGTGTAATTTCAAGAACAAACTTGGCATTTTGTTTATCTGCGAACAACATCGTGATCTAAATTTAGAGGAAAAAACGTGGGCGATAAATAAGGTATTAACAAATCAATTTCGTTGAGGTTTTACACATTGAACAATTTTAAGAGGCGGCAACGTTTTCATAGAAGGGATTTACAGGTACATCCGTATCTTTCTCAGCCTCTATATCAGTGACTCTCAACCTCTTCGAAGCCGCGGCACAGTTTATTATAAAGTTTATCGGAACAAGTACAGCAGAAGTATATATACCGTTGCAAATCAAGGACAAATGGCAACACATTTATAATCGTTGTTAAATGGCTGTGCACCATCACTTATACATGGTTGAAATAACTTAACTCATTTTTATAGGTTAGGTGCACTTAACTAAGTCAAACTATTTAAGTCTTTGAGATACGAATTACCAATAAAACCAGGTTATTTTATTAGATGAGATATTGTAACAAATTTATTTTTAATGGTTTTGAAGATATGGGGTAGCTTATACACAAACACGGTATAATCAGCACTAAGGGTTGGCTGTCAGAAACACAATTTGTGTCTTTGCTTACGCCATGTAATCATATAATAGTTAATAAAGTATAGTTGAGTTGCTGTAATTAATTATTACTCTTCAATACACAATCTTTACTTCTAAATCTATAATATAACATCGACAGGGATTACAGTGTACCTATCAATATCTTAAAACCTTTAACACCTAATAAAAAAACATCTATTCCTGATAAGTTCTTTCAAGATATTTAATAAATAAACCTTTACGTCTACCTTAAGGCAGTTCAGCTATCACTACATTGAACTTTTTACTGCATATAAAAATAATAATAATAATAAGTCTGAACAAAGTTAAACCTATTAAGCATACCGTGCGGTGTTCTACTCAATAGAAGCGCATTTTTAGGTAGCAGCACATAAAAAACAAGAATAGGGAGTGTTTTGCTGAGATTGATAGAATAAATAAAACTTTACAGCTACTTTAGGTAGTCTAGCTATCACTACATTGGAGTTTTTGATTCAAATATTAAAACATAATAATATATCTAAACAATGGTGAACATATTAAACATACCATACAGTTTTCTACCCAATAAAAACACATTTTCAGGAAGCAACACATGAAAAACAAGAATTCGGAACGTTTTGGAGAAGTTGACAGAATAAATAAAACTTTGCAGTCTACCGTAAGGTAGTCTAGCTATAACCACATAGGTATTTTTGCTTCAAATATAAAAACATAATAATATTAAGCGTAAACAATGTTAAACACATTAAGTATACCATATGGTTTTCTCCCCAACAGGAACATGTTTTCTGGAGGCAACACATAAAATACAAGAATTCGGAACGTTTTGCAGAGATTGGTAGAATAAATAAGGCTTAAGCTAGTCTAACTATCACTACATTGGAGTTTTTGTTTAAAATACAAAAAAGTATTAAGCCTAAACAATATTAAACACATTACGCATACCATACGGTTTTCTCCCCAATAAAACATATTTTTTGGAAGCAGTACATGAAATATTAGAATTTGGAACGTTTTGCAGAGATTGCCACATACGTAAAGTTTAGGTTAGGAATCAGTTGTGAAAGGTTAGTAGTCTGAAAATAGTTTGTATCCGTGCTGAATGGTTTTAAACATTAAGCTAAAATGATACAGAAATGTGTTTATTATGTATCGGAAACACATATTTTAATGTAAAAAATAACGGTATGGTACGGTAATTTCATTCGTTTAAATCTATCCAGTTGTAGTTCTAAACACAACCCTTTATTTAGATGAAATGTTGGTATTTTAGAGATATGCAGCAAAAACCCCAATATAGTGATAGCTAGCCCAAATTATTTTTAGGACAATTTTAGACGTCAGACTTTGAATCTGTTATAACCCTAATACTTATGTACGGTAGAATATGCTACAATTACTTACATATCTCCCAATTGATGTGCAAATAATGTTTCCTGTCAGATTTCATTACTACCAACTAATAAAAATGCAATTCTTATACCTAACAAAATTTAAAAAGTATTATCAGCTGTCTTGGGCACGCTGTCAATTTACTTTCTTTGCCATTTTTTGTAATATAACGCAATTATTTGCTAATATGAGCATGTGTTGTGGTGTGCCACTACGGAATTGAAAAATTAATGTTCGGTGTTATAATAAATTTACGGTATAACGCGATACCACCTTAATTTCACAAAATACGCTTTAAAATTAGCAACTACAAGGATATGTAGAGAAGTGAAGGAATTTGATAAATGGGGTTTAAAAGTAAATGTAGGTAAAACACAGTATATGGCTGTAGGATGCGAAGGATAAGATCTAATCGCAAATGGAAAAATATATAAGAATAAGTAAGAACATAGAAGAATGCAAGTATCCGGAAGTGAATTTAATGGAAGAAGGAAAGGATGATAAGGACATATTGACGAAAGTAGGCAAAAGAAGAAGGGTCACAAACTAATTAAATTCAGAGCTGTGGAACAAAGACAGACAGATAGAGTACAACGACACACTTATTCACAGCGCTAGTGGAAAAATGCTGTTGAAAATAACTTTTGGCGAAAATATTGTAGAAAAACATTAGAAGATACAGTAGAAGTAAAACAACTGTCTTTGTATGGACGCATGGGACAAATGGAAGAATACAAGTTACCAGACCAAGTTTGGAAATGGGTCGCGAGTAGAAGAAGACGAAAAGGAAAATATAGAAAAAGGAGTTATTACAGCTACGAGTAACAAAGATACCGAAGAAGATTGGTGGATAGAAAAGAAACAGTGGCGCAAGAATTGCAATAAACGGCCAAGAAGGCTGTAATAAAATCGCAATACTACTACTACTAGTAAACTATTAATTTTCAGATATAGCTATTTCCAGATCCAGATAATTCTGAATGATTTGATTTAAAATCACAATCTGATCATTGTGAATTCAATTCTTTTTCTTCTTTTAATAAGAATGTTGTTTCAATCTGTGAAATAGAAAAAATGACTGTTTATCCAATTGTAATTTTCTATAGCTAATGATGAAGATATTTTCCAGGAACCCCTTGGCAGGTTTGGGAAAAACCAATGTCCTGCTGGACACCAGTTGCGAATCACTGCTCTAAAAATCAGGGACTTTACAAACAAATAGATTCACATTTCAGTCAAGCAATCTTCATTTTTCCCATTAATGATCGTATATAACAGTTATATACAAGAAGTAAATACTAGGAATTGTGGCTTAACATAATTAAAGCAAAATAAAGGACTTTGAATTATATATTATTATGTGAATTAATTACTGGTTTTGTTAATTAAATCTTATTTTATAATAGCGTCAAAACAAGAAAAACAACCTAAATTTCTTTTATATTTTGATGATTCTCTATTTTCAATTAACGCTTAAGCTGAAAATGTCCAAATATCCTGAAAATAGAACCCGAACCTAGGGTAAAAGACTCATAGCCATAACCATTCCAACATCCATCCAAAAGAGCTTAAAATCTACTAAAACCCAAATTAAACCAAGTTAAAGGTGTAAACGATCGAATTTCAAAGGATGAGCTAACTCTACTTCAAATCTTTTTCTGGAATAGTTAAGTAATACATAGAGTTGTCGCTTTTCTGTCCACCGGTATTTTATTCGTTTACGTCTAAATCGCCATCGATTTATACCCATTTTTGCAATCGATGTTTATCAGCTGAAAAAAAATGTAAGCACATTTGACGTCGGATTTCATAAAATATTCATGACTTTTTACGACAAAATTGTTGCACTGTTACGTTCTAATTTCAACAAATTAATGGTGTTATGGTAATAAATAAATAATAAAATGTGTAATGAAAAGGTTTATTGGCAGCAAAAACTGGTCCTTCTGAAATAAATATTGTTTATCAAATTTTGATTGTGAAGTCAATAATTATAAAAACTGCAAAAGTCCCCATTTTTTTTTTCAAAACGAGCATTACGTTCGAAACTGCGTTTTCAGCGCTAGCCAATGCTTATAAAACATTTATATCGTATATCAACGACCAAGTGAATAAAGAATTTATAGTGTACAGGCGGAATTGGATTTAATCAAGGAAATGTCAGCATTGGTAACATTATAAATATTTTACGTTATTTCATGAAGGTATTCAGCAATTACAATTTGTTATGTAATTGCAACTATCTTTAATTGAGATACATTTATATATAGAAATTTTCTAATTAAAACAAGCTATAATATACAGGGTTGATTACACATTACTCTTAAACCAATGTAAAGGAAACATATTTTAGACTACGGACTTTTAGACTTTTTTACTTTCCCATACCTTATAGGTATAGGGTAAGTATTGAAATCATGAAAATTTTCGAAATCGAGATTTTAACGGATATATCCGTTTTGGGTCTCTAGGAACCCAAAAAAGTGGTTTTTAAAAAATGTCTGTCTGTGGGTGGGTATGTACGTACGTACGTATGTATGTACGTATGTATGTATGTGACGCTCCTACAGCCGAAAGTATTGCTCCGATTTTGATGCGCTTTGGAATGCGGGGGTGTATCGAAAATTCATCGAAAAAATAAGCTTTTCAAAAAATCCGAAACCGGAAGCGGAAGTTACGCATGTTTTTTTGGTATCACTTTTTTCGTGATTACAATTTTGAAACTTTTATCGCGGATAACGATAGAGGGTCATAAGACAAATCTGCTAGTTTTTTGCCGAACTCGCTAGCTTTAAAATGAAGGGCGCTATGATTTTTTGAAAATTTTGAGTTTAACGCCTAATTACTCGAAAACGGATGAATCGATTCAAATGATTTTTATTTTCTGAATAGTATATGAAGGGTAAAATGAGGTGATATAAAAAGTTTTTTGAAAAATTATAATGGGCCTAAATTACGAATTTTCAAAATTTTGGAAATTTTCAAAAAATTATTTCTCAAAAACTGCTTCAAGGAATTTTTTTAAACTTCATATGTCGATAGACCTCCCAAGGGGCTATCGATATGTTTTTTGAAGAACTCCGTAATTTTCCTGTGGCGCCCTCTACGAAGCTTGGAAGTTTGAAACTTCAAACTCCTTTAATTAATAAACGAAAAAAGATAGGAAGCTGGGGTTTTCACTGAATCGCTCAGTACGTAATGGAGCATATGAATATGCAAAGAAATATTACACTCGTGGATATATGTAAACGCACCGGCCCCCTCCCCCCTCTTTTTTAGAAAATATTTTTTTTATTCTAACGGTTGTTATTTGTTTGCGTCAAAGAATCTTTTTCCGCGAAAATAAAAAAATGGATTTTTTATGCCCTACAAAATATAATTTCCAGGGACTTAGAAAATTTTACCTCGGTAGCAACAGCGATCGGTACTAGTTAGACCGCGCGACGTATATAGTAGAGAATGAAGTATGCCTGGTTGCATATTAAAAGGAAATTAAGGGGCACCGCATAGATTCTTACAAACCTTGTAAGTCTGTTCGTTACGAGGCAAGGTTTTAGAATAGCACTTGAACAACCGTTTTGTGGAAAATAACTCTACTGTTGAATAAAGATGATATGAACAGTTTCCAGTATGGGAAAGTCCAGGGAGGCAGTCGCGTCCACTTATTTGTATATGAAATATGGTTGTTTGGTTGCCTTTCTTCTTTTCCTGGCGCGAACTTGCAAGCACTTTTTACTTTCCCATACCTTATAGGTATAGGGTAAGTATTGAAATCATGAAAATTTTCGAAATCGAGATTTTAACGGATATATCCGTTTTGGGTCTCTAGGAACCCAAAAAAGTGGGTTTTAAAAAATGTCTGTCTGTGGGTGGGTACGTACGTATGTACGTATGTACGTATGTGACGCTCCTACAGCCGAAAGTATTGCTCCGATTTTGATGCGCTTTGGAATGCGGGGGTGTATCGAAAATTCATCGAAAAAATAAGCTTTTCAAAAAAATCCGAAACCGGAAGCGGAAGTTACGCATGTTTTTTTGGTATCACTTTTTTCGTGATTACAATTTTGAAACTTTTAGTTTTAGTTTTTTGCCGAACTGGCTAGCTTTAAAATGAAGGGCGCTATAATTTTTTGAAAATTTTGAGTTTAACGCCCAATTACTCGAAAACGGATGAATCGATTCAAATGATTTTTATTTTCTGAATAGTATATGAATGGTAAAATGAGGTGATATAAAAAGTTTTTTGAAAAATTATAAGGGGCCTAAATTACGAATTTTCAAAATTTTGGAAATTTTCAAAAAATTATTTCTCAAAAACTGCTACAAGGAATGTTTTTAAATTTCATATGTCGATAGACCTCGCAAGGGGCTATCGATATGTTTTTTGAAGAACTCCGTAATTTTCCTGTGGCGCCCTCTACGAAGCTTGGAAGTTTGAAATTTCAAACTCCTTTAATTAATAAACGAAAAAAGATAGGAAGCTGGGGTTTTCACTGAATCGCTCAGTACGTAATGGAGCATATGAATATGCAAGAAATATTACACTCGTGGATATATGTAAGCGCACCGGCCCCCTCCCCCCTCTTTTTTAGAAAAATATTTTTTTATTCTAACGGTTGTTATTTGTTTGCGTCAAAGAATCTTTTTCCGCGAAAATAAAAAAATCGATTTTTTATGCCCTACAAAATATAATTTCCAGGGACTTAGAAAATTTTACCTCGGTAGCAATAGCGATTGGTACTAGTTAGACCGCGCGACGGCCTAGCGGTACGGACAGCCCGGTTGGTTCAGAACCATTGCCATACTGTCGCGCTACATTCATTTCTTTAACCGGTATTTAACAACAAGTTATAAATTATTTATCAAAATTTTGTATTTAATACTTAATTTGATATATATAATTATTATTTATATATATATATATATATATATATATATAATTTGAAATAAAGATGATATGAACAGTTTCCAGTATGGGAAAGTCCAGGGAGGCAGTCGCGTCCACTTATTTAGTCTGTAATGTAAATGTAAATTTGTTGCTCTTTCAAAATAAATCGTAAAATCCAAAAAATATGCTTTGCCATTCATCACTGAATTTTTAATTTGCCCTACAACCTACAGTACCCAGAAAATTCCACAAAGATATCATAACTATAAGTTGACCGCAATTTTTTGCTCGCCACTGTATATCCGTGTTTCTAAAAGTTTACGCTTTTATACATTCATTAATGGATATGCATAGGTATAAACAAATATTATTATTCAAAATTCATCTTATCAAATATATACAATTACACATTTAGATAGATTTATAGTTACGTTTTGCATTATTATTGTCGTTGAAATAATCATTCTGCTGATATATATTGTCCAGTATGCTACAGCAACTTTCATGATAATAATAGACTTGGCGAGATAGCACCAAGTAACGACAATTGCCGTTTCCTCTGTATCATAAAGTGTATGGGATTTTAATAAAATGCATCATTCGGGTTCGTAAACAAACAGATCGTGTGTTTCCCCGTTTTACGATAAACACAATAAACTCATGGATACTGAACACTTTCTGTGGTTTTATAAATAAACTCGAAATTCAAAATGATATGAAGATGATATGACGTCCCGACTGGTGTATCTCTCATACAGAATAATAATGTGCCTTGTTATAGTAAATCTAAAGTAACCAATACAGTTACGCCAATTCTCTAGCCCTCTGGGCCGTTAGAAATGACCAAATTGTAAAAATAAAATATAAATTCTACTCGTAGCAATAAAATTACAGTTAATTTAAAAATCACGTCACTAGAAAGAAATTCTATAAAAAACTGCTGTGTTGTAACGATCATCTTTAAGACAAAATTGTTAACAACGCTGTGAGTTATTTGATTTCCTTTTTTTTTCAATATCTATTAGTTATAACAACCTCTTCTATATTTTCTCGCAGTTTATTTCAATTTCGGTGCTTAAAATGGCAATCTAGTTGATTTCGTTGTAATAGAAATTAAATAGATAGTCTATATAAAAGTGTAGAGTAAGTATAGACGATTAATCGTCTATAAACATTACGTCAAAATCTAGACTCTTTTGTATTACATTAATTTAACGCACTTTCACACTAGGAAATAATTTACTGCTTGCTACTTTTACTAAAATTTTGTCATAATGCATTTTTCATTCTGTGAACCTTCGCCGGGAAAATGATCCTCTAGGAGCAGCTTTCTTAGTGAACCTTTCAACCCTCTACTTTCACTACTGATGATCTTCATAAATCTAACACTAATCTCGTTAACCGACCCTTTTTCCACAATTTTGTGTCCCACCCTTGATGGTTGGATTCGATATGTTGTCGCCTCTGTTCCAAATTTACTTCCTTCTCTTTGTTTCTAAGCCAGAAACCCAGCTGTGGAGCCACGACTGGCTCTGGTGGGACCATTTGAATGATGTTTTCTCCTAGACAGTTGCCAAGAACTACTCTAGATCTTCGAGACCCATATTCCTGAACCGGAGCTCTAGCGCTCTGGGCCGTATTCGGAGCTCTACATCGTTGCTCTATGTCAGCCTTTGTCCTTAAGCTACAGGGGGAGTGTTTTCATCTGTCCTAGGTCGTTTGAATGACTGTGTTCCAGAAAGTACGGCGGAACCTCTTGGAATTTCTGTTCCTTCGGCCTAACTCTTTCATCTCCCTTTTACTAGTTTTGGTTGTGTTTTTTGCTCCTTCCTATTATTCTCTTGGCGGAGAGTTTTCCAGCAACCTTGTCCATGTAGGGGCTCTGTGGCTGCTCCTCTAGCTCACTACCACTGGAGTTGCTCTCCGTACCTTCCCTAACGTGGAAGGGTCCACTGCAGAAAACTCCCCCGGGTCCTGCAGCAGGACCGGCGCCACCTGGCCTTATTCACGTCAAGGGTGGATCATTGTATTGGCCGAGGTGTACCTTAACTGGCTTCTTTCGGCACTACCTCTCCGAATCACCTTCACCCTGGACGCCATCTCGAAAATCAATGGAAGGTCATAAATCTCCAACCCTCTCTTGTGCGTGTGTGTGTTTACGTGCGTGCTGGATGTGCATTCGTTCCTTTCCAAAGGTCCTCCTGGCACTACTAGATTTGCATAATAATTATTTTTGTAATTTTAAATTCTGGCAACAATTCAAGTCTAAATTTCGGTAAGTTTTTCATGAGCCACTGATATTTGCATGGTTCTGCATAGATGCAATATTGTACAAGTGTTCTAAGATAATTGTCTGTACGAAATCTAACGCCATACACCCTTTGTAGATTGTTTAACAAAATATTGTAAGCAAACATTTCGAGAACCGAAATCCATACCATACATTGTAATACGGCATGTTCCTTAATAAAACCTCTACATTAAAGTTATTATACACAACGCGTTTCTTCAATTAATGGTATGCATTTGAATTTGTATTTTCACTGGAAAGATCTGCTTTTACAAATACTTTTGGAGCCAGCAGCTTAAATCTTGAATATTTAATAACTGCTTTATTTTCGTTAGAAAATTTGTGCGTAAGTGAGATTATTAGCCTTGATACTTCTGGCACGTACTACTAGTAGCCTGTATTTATTTAATACTTACGAAAACAATTAACATTAATGTATTATAATAATTCGATTTCTAATGCTGTATTTTCTCTTACAGGTATTGGTGTGATCGGGATACAGCTTTACAAGTGGACCAGAGAATTCAAAAGGGTCTATTTCTATTTGCCTGTACAAATTCATGCATGAATCCGCTTGTATATGGACTATTCAATATTCGAACACGACGCGGCCGCGAACAGGTGAGACCCAGACTAAACACCCTAAATTCAGGCAATAGCAGGATGTCTACTCCTACTGCAGATACGCGCCTACCACCACTTGAAATATCTTTAAAAGTTCTGGAATGACAAAATGACGTTGAAGGTACTTCATTAGTTTCAGAACAAACACTATTAGTTGTAGGAAATAATAAGCAATGCAATAACTATTAAAGCTTTAACTCTCAATCATTCCAAAGTCGTTCAAATAAATATCAGAATTAAGTGATTTTTACTATTTTCTCTTAACACAAACCTCAATCGTTTTCGCATTATTAGTGCTAGTTTGGTTGTGTTGGCTTCAATATGCTTAATTAAAAAGTTCCTAAATAGGAGAAAGGTAACAAAGATTTGGTTCTTTATTGTAGAAATACTTGAAAATAGGTTGTGTGTATATTAGTATTTAAATTTAGGAAATTGTGTGTCAGTACCTGCCGGAAGAATAATTTTTATTGTGGTGTTAAAGAGAAAATAAACCTGTATACAACTACTGTCAAGCAAAATACTTAGATACGTTCTGTGGATTTACCCCAGTGTCCCTTATACCATGTCTTTTAATATTATTTAAACAAATGTACAGTAGATAGTATGTAAAGAGCAGGACAGTTTGTACAAATTTTAAGAAATGTTGATCATTATTTACGTTAATTATGTGACTAGCCTACATCTAGTTTATTTCACAGACGCTGTTTAATTTAAGTATATTGTAAATAGAAGCAGGGGTAATGAAAGTTAATACTGCGCAATGGCCAAATAGTAGTGTCTCCAAAGGAGTCTAGAATCGGTTCTATAGCATCCTTAGATTTGAGTTTCCAATTGTAAAATCGTATTCCATTACGTTCAGTTATTGAATTGACATTCCTTCCTTGCTAGAAATTAAAAAGGTGTGTTTTTAAATATAAGAATCGTGAAACTTTTTTAAATATTCTATAAATTAAGCTAAGGAAAAATGATAATGCGGTCACCGTTGCTTGGAATCTGAGAATACTCTTGGGAAATAGTATTTCTGTGGTTTTTGTGGTACTGTAGAAGTTACCTTCTGATCATTTGCAGTTTGCAATTGCAATATTTTGATTAGGAGTCTAAATACCAAAAACAAAACTACCTAATGATTGATCATGAAAACGTAGAACCAACTACTATTGTCATCTCTCGTTCGTATGTTATGATAGAAGGATGTTCTCTACATATTCTGATTCGCTTGGAGACACATGTTCTATATCTATAAGGTCCATAAACACATCTTGTAGATGCCTGTCAAGACTAAGAATGGGATCGTCAAATCGAATGCTCATTGGTCACGTTTTTCATTCCTTCTTCACACACAACGGCGGCCTTCGACAAATTTTATATTAAATTTGGTTTGTTGGTAAACCACACATTCTGCCAATTATCTTGATTGCAACAATTTTGGGCTTCGTAACGGCCGCTCCTCATTTCAATTGGGGATGTAGATGCACATCCAAATAAATTCAATAAAAGTGTTCTGAATCTATTCCCCACACATCTACATCCTGCGTAGATTCGTTGAAGTAACATAGTTAGGTTTCTAAAACCTGTGACATGTTCGAGTTCGTCATCGGTTTGTTATGACGTTTTAATACAATTTTAGAACATTTATCATTTTATCATTAAGGTAAACGGGGTTGCAATTCATTCATGATAGTCGCGTCTCAAAACATTACACATAAAGCTGAAAGGCTCACTTTGCAGTTAAATGTCATTGTTTTGCCTACTTAATTGATGGTATTGTCTATAGTAGATTTTCAGATCTAAGTATGAAAATACTGAAATGAAAATCTCCCTTAAAAAATATCTAGGCCCAGATACACATCAGGAATTTAGATCTTAGATCTATATACACTTGTTAACACTGCCGGTAAAAGGGTCTTCAGATTCAGAAATGCAAGTTTATATACCCTGACCACTAAAATTATCGCATCATCTTTTAAAAATTATAGTTAGATTTTAAAATGTGAATAACGCGTAACGAAACAAATAATTGCTGAATTATTATTAAACTTAATATAAAAAAATCAAGAATTGAGATAGTACTAGCAGAAACACTTTTCACCAGGCACCTTTCAGCAAAACACATAACAAAGAAATGGTCAAATTTTACTTACTTACTTACTTCTTCTTCTTAATAGGATCTTGTCCTGTTCTACTTCAAGTTTTAAGCCGCTTCTTGTGATGTCGAGCCTTTCCACCTCTTTGGTGGTCTACCTCTTGGACGTGTCCCGTGGGGTGTGTTGTTTTTGCATATTTTGGCAATCCTATGTTCTTCCATTCTTTGGATGTGTTCATTCCACCTTCACCTTCTTGTTCTACCCCATCATACTATGTCTTCAACGCCACATTCTTTTCTTATTTGTTGATTGTACACTCGGTCCATTAGTGTTCTTCAGTTATACGTCTTAGGACTTTCATTTCATTTGTTCTCAAGATTTGTTTTGTTTTGCGCGTATCTGCCCTTGTTTCTATACTATATGCTAATATGGGTCTACACAGGTTTAATATATCTTTACTTTGCTCTCTGTAGCCATACTTTTATTCCTCCAGACTACGTCTCTTAATGCACCAGATATCGCTGCTGCTTTATTGACTTGCTGCTGCATCTCCCCGTGCAGATCTCCCCAGCTTGTTATTATTGCCCCTAAATAGGAGAATACCATTACCTGTTCTATTATTCTGCTGTTTATTTCTAATTTGCACCGTGTTGCTTCCTTTGCGATAGTTAAACATTTCGTTTTATTTACATTTACTATCATGTTATATCCATCTGAAGCTTATTTAAATTTATACAGGAGTCTTTGTAGACCATTCTCACATTCAGCTGGTAGAGCAATGTCGTCAGCATAACCTATGATTTTGATCTTTTTTCTCCCATTCTATATCTCTCGTTGGCAGTGTTAGTATTTTCTATGATTTGATGCGACTGCTTGCGTTTGATTCCATTTATTTGTTGATATTTGTATACATTACTTTTTCTTCTCTCTAGAATTTTCCATACCTTTCTTTGAGCGCCGTAGAGATCACTTTCCATTCCTTTTGTGAAAGCTGTCCAATAGTCTTCCTTTATTTTTCTTATTTTGGCATTTACTTCGTTTCTTACTCTTTTGAATTGTTGGTGCTCATTATCAGTCCTGTTAGACAAATATCGCAACTACACTTTTCGCTTTTCTTCTGCTAGATCTTTTATCTCGTCACAGAACCATGGAGTTTTGTTATGGCTAGCATTAACATTTAGTTTTCTTCAAATTTTAAGTTTTATTATTTATTATATCAAAGTTGCTGGACATTCTAACGTATTTAAAGGATGCTCAAAATCAAATTTCTCTTTTCAATGAATGGCTGTCTTAGCTCAATGTGCATTTGAAAACGATTTGCACGAACTGTCAGTGATCATTCAATTTTGTCCCTAACGTGCTCAATAGAATTACAATCAGGGCTTCTCACTGACCATACCATTCCATCAACATTTATTTGACCAAGGTGGTCATTAACAACCTCAACATCATGTGATCGAGCGTTGATGTTTATTTGAAAAAATTATAACTTACAAATGGTACAAATGAGGAACCGTCTTCGATAACAACGAGTTACGTTTTTTCGTGGATGTTGATACATCCCTATATCATCAGTGACCTTCCGCCAGAACTTTCCGTGTTTACCATTACAAAATATGCATAACGTTCTCCCATTCTTTCCAGACTTTAAGATGTCTATCAGGTGAAATGACACTAAAGAAAATTATCCGTAAAGAGTACGTGGCTCCGGTCGTTATTTTTCCAATTAAGGTGATCTCGAGCAAACTGCAAACCCGCTTCCATTAGACGCCTTCAAATTGTTCTCTGGTTTGCCATAACGTTACAAGTGTTCTGGAAGATACTGTATAAGTGCAGAGCAGTCCGGTGCCTACTGCTAACGCTAAAAACCTGTCATCAACTTGCGATATTAACTTGTGTAGTCCCTGACTTCTTCTACGACGAAGTCCTCAAGGTCAAGGTCAAGTCTCAAGAAACCCGTGAGATCGTTTATTGGTTGATATTACGCAGTTCTGCTACATAACGTTGATTCTTGTGGTCAGTTAAAAAACTTCTATACCGTATGAAATTAAATATAAAATATTATTATTTAAAAAAAAATATTTGAAAAATGTTATTAATTTTTTCGTCATTCACTGTATTAATGCTACTTATACAAATATTAATATATACAATAGAAAATCTTACTTCTCGAGGTACTTATCAGCCTGAACCATATGAAATCGCAATCATTATTATTCTCAACGCTAGGTTTACTGACACAGTCTTGAAGGTGGCATGTTGAATAGCAAATGCTTTCATTTAACTACCTTGCTATGGAGGCGTATACAAAATCCAAAACCGTGATACAAATGTACACTTTGCTCAATTTAGAGTTCCTTATTATAACTGTATAGATAGACGTCGTGCGCCATTAATAATACACAATACTCTCTGGCGTGTATACGAATAATATGCAGTTCAAACCATTCTGCAATATTGTTTATATACGTGTATGTAGCACTCCTACATGTTATAATGATGTTTCTGAAAGAAACAACCTCTTAAAAATCCCTACGTTATTATTTTTTGAACCACAAACTTTACAGGATTTTATAAATAGGCATACACCCACATAATATGCTTTGCGGCGTTGAATACAGAAATGTGCCAACGCGGCGTCTACTGGTATAGTAATTAACCTACGTCTAAATATTTAAATTCCAAACATTATAACATCTAAGGTAGAACATGATACGACTAGAATCTCCTATACTTGACGTAAAATTGTAATTAGAAACTTCAGACCTCTACTCCACCTACCTTTAACAGAAGTTTGTTAATACAAATATTCTTGTTTATTTACTCGCTTTTGTGGTACGTCCGTATGCTAATTACAGAAATGAGAAAATGGCATACCAAATTTAGTGTAGAATGAAAAAATTCACTATAATAATACAGTAATTGTAAAAATACAAAAACATCAGATAATAATTCAAATATGGGCTTCCCATAAGCTGCAAAATACGACTCCTTACCATCCAAATACTCCTAACCGCTAGATATCAATTTGGCGAGTGACAGTAAATTTTACTAAGTTATTGTAGGGATTATTTACAAATATCTCAGAAATTATAATAATTTTCCCAACATTACAGATATTATTTTGTCAATTCTTTTAATATGTTTACCATCACACTATACCGCGCAAATTAGGACTATATATCATCATTTACAGCCTTTTCGTGCCACTGCTGGGCTTCGGCCTCTTCTCTGCCACGTGCTTTAAGGTAGAAACACATATATATACATAAATATAATAAAGAAATACGCAATATATCGAAATATAAGTAAATATAAATGGTTGTGCTAGGCTTTCATTTCAACACAAAATCTAAGTAAGTTTCACGACATGTTATATTTTTACCTAAATTACTGCGTCTTCCAGTTTGGAAATTATTTGGTATTCGCACTTTAATATTTGCAAAATACGTATATCGATCCTTTAGTAAAATATCACGAATTGATTGATTAGTATTAATTCAATGCTATCTACCAAATAAATAGCTAATTCTTGGGGGTCTGCAGAAAAGAGCAAATTTTTGTAAAATAATCATGCCGATGCTAAAAAACGTTTCTTGATGATAAATAATTTTTTTGTAACTCCATTGTTGCAATCCCGCTTATTCCGGTTCAACACATTTCGTGCTATACAACGGGTCTATTATGCCCAACCCTTAAAAACAGCATGCCCCAACTAAGACACCACTAACACCTTGGGTAAGTGCAGTGGTCAGGATTCGATGTTGGCAGAATAACTCCGAAATCAAGCTCCTCGGCCACTACTCTACCGCTGTCACCTAAAAATTATATATGTATGTATGAGTATAAACTGATGGACTTGAACGTTAACAAGCTTGTTTCATAGTTATAGTGAGTGAAATGTATACTAATTGAAGGTTCTAGAATAAAAATTTTCCGAAAAGTTATAGCGGTTTCTACATGTTTCATAAAAGGTATCCAAATTGTGAGATACTTCTACAACCAACAAAGAACTGTAGGTACTGCGGCTCGTTGTAAGTGTTGCGAGGCCGAATGTAATATGTCAGGTGCATCACAGTGTTGGCATAGATACACATAATTCATGTAGGTATTGCTTAATTTAAAATACTTTCAAGGGTAAAATGATTATGGATGGAATAAAGTTCATTAATACAAAAAACGTTTGTGTTGCTTAGGGATATTTCTAATGTTTGCGGAGGCTAAATAAAACTCATATGAATAAAATGCTATATTGGAGAATAATACCATTTTAATGTCAGTATTGTAATTGTAAGAACGGCTTTTTTTCAATAGCTCGTTTGCTGACTTCAACAGTAGCAATCATGAGACTGACTAAGCGTCCAATAAAATTTAAATACACAAAAATATATATTCATTTCGCAAGGCGAAACATAGTGGGTGCAGAATCGAAGAAGTTACATTAGGGAATCAATTGTAAATTTTTAGAAATTATTATTATTACGATTCTCATTGGGTGTAGAATATAACCTATAGCACTGAGCTTTGGTTTATTGTGTCCTTAAAGTGTACCGCGAAGTGCCTGTATCGCATGACAGCGTAGAGCATGTACAGCGGAATTTTCTCCTCTTCGTAGTAGAAGCTGTAGATGGGGTCTTGTTTAACACCGGCTTTAGGAATTTCATTGGAATTTCAACATTTTCAAATATTCATTTTATTTAGGTATAAATATTTATTTACACTTTTTAATAATAGTAAAATTACAACATGGAATTATAATTACATGCAACTTAAAATATGCTATTTTTCTAGTGTATCTATTTTACACTAACTGGAATTGTCTGTGAGAGTCGTAGTTTCGCCTACGTATTTCTATTTTCTTGGCGATATGTTTTGATGTTTTGGTGACACTCGGGAACCCATGCTTATAATTGGTTTGATTCCCTAATAACGTGACACTTGTTCATAGTTCTATCTTTAAATTCTGTTTAATAATTCCTAGCAATGTACTTTTGGAACACTTTATTACAGTATCATCTTCATTTAATCTCTGATTTAACAGCTTTATCATAAGCAAGCAGTCTTCCGGTACAGTTGATATATTTTTCACCGAATTAATTGTTCGCTATCAGTTCACGGTTTCCACATTTTTAGAGAGAATATTAATAAATATTTATGTACAAACAGGGTAATCTTAAGTAACGAATTAAAAACAGAGAACTTAAGCTTCTTGCTTGAGTTACAACCCCTAGGTAACCTAAGCCTTTTCGCAGTATGTAAATTAACGGCCGGTTCTTTAAGTCGAGTTATAAGTGGTTTGTAAATCCTTGTTCTACAAGTACCTTTTTAAAACGGACAACGGTATAATCTGAAAGAAACTATATCCGTCTCAAAGATATACGTTCCCGACCTGCTAGTCGTTTCGGTCCCATCCGTATACCAGATACACCACCCTTGATGCTATTTTAGCAGATATTTCTCCTCGGGTCTACCACTTTCAGGTGACTACCGCAAAAGGTTTCCTGAAGTTGAAAACAGTGTTGATTTATCTGAATTTCTATAAATGCTAGTTCCGACTTTGTAACGATTATTTCAATCTGAGTATAAATTTAAAGACTTCATAATTCTTCTGTTGCTTGCCAGAACAATAAATTATCATTTTCACCCTCATAATAGTGAAAATTTGTAATTGAAAATTAATACTGTTGATATATTTAATAAAAAACAGCAGTGCTCTGAAACAGAAACAAAGGAAGGTCCGTTCTTATTTTTGAATGGATGGCAAATATGGCAAGGGAGACTAAGGAAGAAGCTCCAAGGAACATCTAAAATGTATTGTTTGCTCTGTGAATTTATTTATTTTCTTCGGTTAGATTTTCAATTTCACCTAATGGATATAAGCTGCACGGAGAAGGTTATTTTACATGGATTAATAATACAAGAAATCTATTACGCGTCTTACGGCTTTGTTGTGCATATTGAAATTATAGATTCGTTGAGTTTTTCTCTACATAAGTGTAAATTGCTCAAATTAAATTTTGGTTCGTGTCTGAAAAAATAATTTTAAACGTATTACAGCAGCATTCATTTCTAGCTTCTAAACCAAGATTTTTATGACTAAAATGACTACAATTTTCGTTCTAATTTAAACTTTCTATGGAAACATTATAGTAGAAACTGTTGCAGGGGACCGGTTACGTATAGCAAATATATATAATATAATATGGTAAATAAAAATGAATTAAAATTAAACATATTTTTATGGTCCAGCAAGTTTTGTATTTTAAAATAATAATATATCTTATATAAATTCTGTTACCAGTTAATTGTATGTAATACCGTTTTCCATTATAAATTATAATTTCTACGAAACGCTTTTATTTCGTCACGTATGGATTCTTCTAGTCGAGAATGATTGAAAAAGAGATGCGAGTGATTGCTTGGAAACACATTACGTTTGCCAAATTGTTAAAGAAGGAAATCATCTGGAGCAGTAAAATCTGGCGAGAGTCTAAATTCTTTTTGTACACCCACAATGCCGCCATTAGTTGATAGAAAAGACCTTCCTGCGTTCGAATCGTAAGCAGTTTTATATACAAAATTTGAAGAAACGCACTACTGAATGTTACAAGCAGTAAATAAATGAAGTATTGTATTCACCGCTTTGGAAATCACTAGATGTTTCCACCGAACGCGTTCAATTAAATTATCCCTGTATCATAATTGCTGTTGTAAAGAGGGGTTGCATAAGTTTGTGCACGGTCTTGAAACGGTTAACGTTTGTTGCAGCTTATTAAACTATTCATAATAAGGGTGGTGTTGTTTATATGACAACATTACAAAATGAGAATTTATAATAATATATGTTGAAAATGAAGTGATGTTTATTATTTCCCTAAAAGATTAAAATTAAGTGTTATATCTTGTTTCCCTTGTACTACCCTTCTTGTGTCACGGAACAGAATAGATTCACCGTTTTTAGAATTATTTATAGTCAACAACAGCATCTGGTAATGTGGTACAATATTTTTTGCAGCAGTTTTGTATTCAATACGTCTAAGGTCTATTAGTAGATAGACTCCATTGCAAATATTATATTCGACTACAATTTTTGCATATATAGTCACGAAATAATTGTTGCCTATGTATCACTAACGTGACGTTTAACAGTTAGTTGTCAAATGTCGCAGTACACTGAGCCAAGGACGATCGAAGCTGTTCACATAAATAATTCTGCGTCGGCTTACTCGATTCTTTTTTTAAACACTTGTTACAATTTATTGACACAAAAAAATGTATCATGCTATTGTGGATAAGTTTCCACAGTAGATTTTGTTTTTTAGATTTATTGTCATATACTTTTTACAGAGTTAAAGTTTTATCATGTGAGTACGAAATGGAGGAAATGTATCATTTCTTGACACTTTCCAAATAAAAGCGTCTGGTATTTTTATCACTGGCTCAAACTTAGGGATTATATGATTTTGTTGGGAATGTGTCATTACTGATTTATGCCACAGCCATGGGTTTAGTTGCCTATGAGTAAGGTCAATTCGATTACAACAGTTTAATGTTGTTTTATGCAATTACTTGAGCTGCAACTTACATATCAATCCTACGTAATATAAGAAGATCTTATGATGTTAGAATGATATTCGTGACGTTTAACTGTGTAGGAAGGGTGGTTTTAAGTGAAATAGCAATTTTCAAACGACTATATCCTAAACTGAACTCATCTATAAATATTTTCGTTCGATATATTCTATAAATTGATGTGAAATTCAACATAGTGATGGAATATTCGATAGCATCCTGTATTCAAAGGGCAATGTTTTCTTTAAATTATGCTGTTGTCCACAATATTTTTTTAAATAAATTTATTAAATGTATTGACTTAGAATACATGCATAATATTTCATGAGTTTTACAGGTCATACTGGCCCAAATTTAAACTAGTTAAAAACAAAGTATTGAGTATAGTCGTTATTGCTGTGGTAACAGAACATTTGTTGATTTGCTTTATTACCTTGAATTTTTTCTGCAACAGCTTCTTTTCTTTGCCCAAATCATGCAATTTCCTTACTAATATCTTTTCTTTGGCCTATACTTGTGTTACTATTTAATTTTACACGTTTGGATTACTGAAATGTGCCGTATAAAAGTCAAACCAATACTTGTGTACTCACTTGCAGGAGCATTCTTGTGAAATATTTAATCTTATTTCCATATTCCTGCGAGCATGTATCGCACATAAAATACACTGTCTAGTACTGCTTTTTCATGTTTCTCTGTGATGTCTCCAATTATGGATTTTGTCATATATAAGCGTTGTATCTCCCTTCATGGTATTTTTTGATGATAGGTTCCCGAATTTATGTGTTGTTGCTATACCAACAGACATAATTTTAGTATTAAATTATCACATCAAATTCGCAGTAGTCATAAAAAGCTTGGTAGGTTTCGTAGGTTTCTACATAGTAACCTTTTTTTTTTGTTTTCCGGGAGAGGAAACCTTCACAGGCGCCCCGCATTCTGCGGGGAAGTGTGGGATTCCCCCTCATCTAGAGGGTACCTACCCACTAAAACCCCTCCCGATTACTCTTCAGTCCTAGCACCTGAACCGCTTCCGCATATCTTCAGTGCTAGCCCTTGACTACTCCTCTTATCCTTCCTGTCTTCGCTTCTCATCTGATACTTTCGTTCTCATTATGTACTCCATTGTGCCCGCAATTGCGTTCCAATACTCTACTTTTGCTGACATCTTCTCCACCATGTTTCCAGTTGTTATAGGCTCCCCTACTACTATTCTCTTTTTTGCCTTATCCACCTTACGCACATCATTGTTGTGTGTTCCGGCCCGTCTTCCTCACCAAAATATTTGCATTCCACGCTCTCACTGCTTCCTATGGCATTTAGGTAGTTTTCGAAGCAACCATGCCCTGAAAGGGCTTGAAATGACTCGTTTCTTCGAATTTCCGATTTACCCACCTATTAACATTTGGCATGAGCTGCCTCGTCTAACTCCCCTTGCCGCCCGCACTCCACTGGTTCTGCCACTTTCTCATCGTCTCCTCCCTGGTTCCCTTGTGGTCGCGCTCTTCCCTTGGCCTTCCGTACAGTATGCAGCGCTTTTCTGCCTGCAATTCAATTAATTCAATTGGGACAATTCGGGCTAGAACGAGCGCTGCGTCTCCAGACACTGTTCTATACGCCCCGCTGACTCTCAATGCCATCCTCCGCTGCACCCTGTTCAGTTTCTCTAGGTACCTTTTTTCCGGAGCGCTTCCCCCCACACCTTCACTCCATGCAGCATTATGAAGTGTGCTACCGAGCTCAGTACTTTCCTTCTGCTAGCTCTCGCACCTGCCACGTGCAGCATCAACCTACTAAATACTCCAACCGCTCTACCTGCCTTGGAAGCAGCTTCCTGTATGTGTGCACCATCGTTCAGGTGCGTATCTATAGGCACTCCTAAATACTTCGTGACTTCCTTGGTCTACTATATGTTAATGGAGTCATTGTTTCATCTTGCCTGCTACAAATACTACCGCGGTTTTCTCTGGTGCTAGCTCTAGAGCCCATCTTTCCATCCACTCGCTGATTTGCGTCAGAGCCTCGTTTGCCGTTGTGGTTACATCATCTTCCTTCTTCCCAACTACAACAAGGGCCAGATTATCCGCGAATCCCACTGTGTACGCCTCTTCTGGCAAGAGTAGCTTTAAGACCCTGTCGTAGAGTACATTCCACAGGGCCGGTCCCAGCTCTGATCCCTGCGGGACTCCGCTGTTTATGTCCATGCCTTCCACTCTTTCACTGTTTCATAGTATAATTCTTCTTCTGCTCAGATAGCTGCCTATTATTCTACGCAGATAAGGAGCCACTTGTCTTCGCACTATCTATTCCATGACGTTCTGCCAAGAAACCGAGTTAAAGGCATTACCGACATCCAAGGTGACCAGTGCGCAGAACTTCCTTGTGGGCCAGCTTCCTGCTCGTGCCTCTTTTATCAGACTGGTCACCTTATTTATCGCCTGCAGCGTCGATCTTCCTTCCTGAACCCGAACTGCATCTCCGACAGGCCCTCTCCATTTGCTATCTCCTCCCTCAGTCGCCGCAGCATTAGCTGTTCCAGTAGCTTACCTATTGTGTCCAAAAAGGCACACTGGTCTGTAGGAGGCCACCTGGCCCGGTGGTTTGTCCCCCTTGATGAGCACTAGCTTCGCCCTCCTCCATATCTGTGAGAATATGGTGAAAAGGTGAAGGCCTAAACAATAAACCTATAATTTCTCAAAAATATGCGTAACGTTAATATTTTTTCTATGACTTCGAATCTCTGGTCGTCCAATTCTATATATAAAAACCTAACAATAATAAACAACTAATTTAATACAACAAATCACAAAGGAAACTGTACAAATATAATTCTAGAAGCGTGTCACGCCCCCTCAGGCTCTCACTATTTCGTTGACGTAATCACTCGGGCAATGTATTCCTACGGAATGCTTTCCAATTCGTCTTGGAGAAAATCCAGTTCTCTTAAAATTGTGGGCGATGTATGCGAGCCTGGAGAAATCTTTTTAACCTGTTCCATAGATGTGCGATAACATTAATATCAGCATCAAGATTGACGAGGGCACGTAAGGTTCCACATGCTAATCTAAAATGCAAATGTTCCCCTGGCAATGATTTGCGGCTCAGTCTGTGCCGTTAATGATATGCCTCCCCACACCACTACGGAGCTTGTTCCAAAGGCGATCAGTAGATGTTGCATTCTAAATAACGTTCTGCTCTGTGTCTCCATACCATTTGGAGCCTATCTGACGAATGCAAGCAACACGGAACTCATCTGTAAACAGAACATGTGTTTCTTCAATTCTTCCACTGTCCAGTAGACATGTTTTCTGAAAAATCTTAATACAGTAGTTTTGTGAGCCCTGGTGAGAGGAGCTCATCTGGCAGGTCGTCTAGTAGTCATGTTATCTTCCTTTAATCTTCTTCTGGAAATTTGTTTAAAAATCGACCTTGAGGCGTAATCAAGCAATTAAAACGGCCGTCCCTTTCTTGGGTACATCTTGGGCATCCTTATCTTCTTCTTGTGTTATTTCCTGTCACCCTGAATCGTTTCAATACTAGGGAGACAGTACATTGGTTCAGACGGAGGCAATCTGCAATATTTCGCTGGCTTAATCCGCGTACAGATCGCAGTTTAAATACAAACCAACGTCAAACCGAGCATATGGCGTTGGTGTATGGACAATTCCGAGACGTATGTTCGTGGAATCATCAGTGTTTCACATTCGATTTTGTTGGCGTTGGTTACTCTTTGCTCCATTGATGTAAATCTTAAAACGTTAATAATAAAAATAACAATAGTCAAAACGTCAAGTAATGTTGACGAATAATTAATTGCCAGTGCTGCAACATCGCATTTTAATTCCTCTCCAATATCTTTCCAAACATCCATCTTTTTTCCATTCATTGGAAGTGTTTGTTTATAGGTTCCAATAATTTTGGATTGTCGTGACAGTACTCAATTAATTTTAAAATCAATTCGTCTTTGAAGCACCGTTCTTCCACTGAGCGCAAATCAAGGGCTTCCATTGCCTTGGAAAGCATTGGAAGGCCCTCGATCATGTTCGATAAGTATACACACCAAACACAACGATTCCGAATATCTGAGCACATGTGCCTTCGGTTGCGTGGCGTTTACACAATGGCTCTGCTTGCATTAACATAACGTTGTCCTTCATGTCGACCAGATATGATCCAACTTTTCAAAAATGAAACGGAATGTTGGCATAAAATTTTGCTTCTGCACAATGTGGTACTGGTGAATAGGAGTAATTTGACATTATTTAGTTTTCCCTGCACTCGCTGCAATCGTTTCGGTTTGGTGTTTTTTGGTTGCTATGATGGCGCAGCTACACTTTGCAATTGCAAATTGAAGTAACTACATTTGTTCTGAAAATATTAGAGATCCCTAAAACATTTTTTTTTTGTGGTGCGATAACTCTCTCCAGAAGTAAAGGTCTCGTAATAATTTCCTTCATGATAAATATGTTGTGTTACAGCATATTGTTGTATTGTAAATAAAACTCCGACGAACAGTTTATTTGAATGATAATTGTTTGCTATTTTTTTCATCCTTACCGAAAATCCAGTAAATATTTACTCTCGACCCTTTACATTCGTAATATTATAAGCCTTCTGTTTTTAAATGAATGTGTGCGTGCACTGGCTGAAATTCATGAATGCCGGTATGCTTTTAAAATGGTTTTCTCCAGTTATCACAATGAAGCAATGCGATTTTTTCGAAATGTTAGGTTTTATAGAAAAACACATAGCTGCGAACTAGAAATTACAGATTTTGATTTTAGCCACGACTCACCCTGTAACTTGTACTCCCGACGTCTCAAAAATAAATAAACTGAACTTCATCCCAACACTGATATAATAGAATATACAAAAATGCAGGGTCTGCATAACAATATGAAATAAATTACTTCCTCTGGAGTGAGAAATGATAAAAGTAATATAAATATAAGTTAGGTGATTTTATATAAGTTAAGTTATGTTGTTTATCACAATTACAACTTTGTATATGTAACCGTGTTCCTATTCCACCCAATTAACAAGAATGTCTTCTAATTGAGGTAGGGGAAGTGTATTAATTTATATGCAAGAAGTTTACACAATTTACAATTATAAATAAGTTGGGAGAGTCTACGGCATAGAAGCGAAAATTCGTGGACTTGAGCACTACTAAGCTAAAGGTTACTACACAATCAGCTAATTTACGCTGCTTACCATTATTTAATTTGTTAAATATGTGTAGTTTATACAAGGAATATTTCTTTTTTGTATACATACCAGCTATGCGTACTTTTATAAAAAAACATATCAACGCATTGTTTTACTGCAATCTATACGCAACCAACTATACATTAAATTTCTTAGCTTCAAATTTTGAAAAGAATCGTCTGTTGTGGAAAGAGTAAATTAAATTATTTAATGTCAAATTGATAGCAATTAGCTTCTATTTTTTGAGTTTAGTACAAAATTGTGATTTTTTGATACAGTCATGTACAGACAAAAAATTTAAATGTTAACATAGTATCGAAACAAAATACAGTCGAACTCCAATATATGTTGGAAAGTATAAAAAAATCACTATATAGAAACGTCACTACATAGAACTCATATTTAAATATGAAATTAATCTCATACATTTGATTGTCGGCAACATTTCAAGCGATGTTTTATTTATAAAACTGAATAACACACAATCTAATTTTTTCAGCCCGAATCAAGTTCCTCGTGATGTTTTAATACCTTTTCACTGTTTTGTTTCGATTACCGACACATTGTTGGCAGAAATAGCAAATTTGCGGCGACATCTTTTTGTTTGATACCCTTACCGACGTCTTCCAACACCTTTAACCTGTTTTTAATAGTTATTCAACATAATCGTTTTTCCATTTTCAAAGAATTGCTTAGTTCCGCACCAAGCCAGTAACTAAAAAATGCATTTACGATGGTAGATGAATTGCACATTAAGAGATGGGAAAACCAAAGACTAGCCTATTGCATCATAAGAATTTTGGCCATTAGCTATGCAAAGGTACACCTTCTATGAAATTTGTAAACATTTTATAATCCGTTTACAAACTTAAATTTATGCTTGAAGACTAAGAAGATAAAAGTTTCTTGGAAAAACACAAACAAGAGACAGTATTTAATAATCCGCTCAAAATTTTACCTGTATACTTGAGTAATGTCGTAAAAGTAAGTAAAAACATCACAATATGGAGGTTTTACATCATAATATAGAGGTGTTTTTACATGTAATTTAGTCATTCTTAGAAAATTTGCATCACAAAGTTGCATAATGAATTGCCACAAAAAAGGACTGAAACCAATTCTCTGGTGAATGAAGATATGAAATTAAATATTTTAAGGTATGTTGAGGAAAATTCGATAGTATCACTATGAGGAATAACCTTCATTTATTTTATTACTTTTATTGGGTAATGTGGGTTGCCTATAGCCATCTATAATTAACACTAAAACAATGCGTTGATACTTTTTTAAGAATACATAGCCTATAAGCACACAAAGAAAAACAACCCTGTATATCTGCTGCTGTTCTTCTTATAGTCACATAATTCCTAAAATTTGTTATCTCTAGTGACATAATTATAATATTTACAGGTTGTAGCTTCTGTTTTTACAATAAAATCTATTCAAATTGCAATGTTTGTTCGCTACTGCTTACTAACTGTTACCTTAAAAGTGTAAATCAGTGATTGCATCAATTTACTTAATAATTAAAATTCATTTTTATGTAGACTGTGTGTTATATAAGTACGTAAGTGTATTTAGTATTTACTAGTTATTTATATTCGGAATATTTTAGAATGTACGAACTGGATTACTGGACTTACAATGAATTTGAACCACTTTTGTATATTTTATTTATACCCAATTTTTGTATGCGATGTACTTTATTTTATAATGGTTTTATGTTCATACTTTTGTATTTGCTGTAATTTTTGTTATAATATATTTTACTTCAAACCTTTTGCTGCTTCCTATTTTAATTTGTATGTACATATAGAGCTTTTGCTTTTAAGTGTTCCTACTATAAGGTAAGTAGATTAGAATGTATACTTCAAGCATATTTTTAAAGAAGCTATTGCACACACACATACAAGGTGTATCAGAAATAGGTACAAATATTAAATCCGATGGTAGATTACAATATATACAAACTAGAAAAAACAATTCTTTGGCAACTGGACCCTTAAGATATGAGAAAATAATAATTGAAAATTTGACCCAAAATTGGTTTAGTATCGCAGGATAATAACAAAAATTTGAGTTCAAAAACATGTTATGCAAAGGAGAGTAAGATAGAAGTGCAAAAAAATTTCTTATCACCTGCCACAAACCAATACTATTAGGTAGGTCAGTAATTTCTATTCAGTTATCACAAGCCAGCCAAGTTTTTACGTGTTTGCCACTTTGGATTTACTTTATAATAAGGTAGTAACCTTCTACAGCTTAAATGCATTTTCTATGTATCATCAGCAGTTCTCAAATAAAATTTTATTTTATTTTTATATTAAAAAATAAACTTAATAATGTTTGAAAACTGAATAGTACCATTGAATTCTACTTGAACCAATCTATTACTGGTTTAAATATTTGTACCTATTTCTGATACACCCTGTATACGCACGCACGCACGCATGCTAGCGCACACATAGCCACACACATACGTTAAATAATCTGTGATTAACTTAAGCAATCCTATTTTATTGTAGTTTGTCAATACGTGTTCATAATAAAACACAATTTTATCAACCCAAGTATGCCATCAATGGTCCCTTCTGTATAAGCAAATAATCGTTAAATTCAGGTTCAAACGGATACCTAAATATGTTCCAATTGGAGCCACCATTCATGACCAATCTTGAATAGGATCACCAACTAGATTAATTGAAATTGTTGCATGAATACATCTATAGGGAAAGCGCATAATGAAGTTGTAGTGTTACTGTATGGTTTTGCACTATCCGAAATTGATGACAAATTAACAGCAACACTTTTAAGTAAAATAATATATACACTAAATACAAATAATAAGTTCTTCTTTATGTTTTTAACCCTTCGGGTAAGACATTTTACTTACACAAACGGGCAAGGTGTGTCTGCCGGACACGTATTTCTATTTATATATTTTTTTAGAAAATTTGCGGTAATTTCTTTAACGACTAGGTATACAGGCAATAAAACGACACGTTCAATAAAAAAAAACAAGTTGTTATTGTATCTACTCAATATTCGTTTAAAAAATTAGGAAGTATTAAATAAAAAAGTATAATGGCAAATCATTTTTTAAAGTATTGCAAAACCTTTTTACGTTGCAATATTCATTGCACATATTTTTTTGTAAACGTCACATATTTGCTTCTGTGTTCGTTATTGTTTGGCAGGACACCGAGGTTCAGGTTCAAATACGTTTATTTATTGACTATTAGACTATTAGATATTGCATTTCATTTTATTATAGTTAGTTATATTATTGATTAGCGGACCGTTGTTGGCTTTTGGCGTCTCCAGTCCTGGGTCTCCTTTTCTTCTTCTGGGTCGATGCTGGTGGATTGCTGTAGGGTGGTTGACTGGCGGGTGCTTATTCTTGCTTCTTGGTGTGGTGGATTGTGTTTCCGTTGCTTCTGGTTCCGGTGTTGCGAATTATCTGAAATTAGAAGTTAGAACTAGTGGAGTGTATGCTCACCTCATTATTAGTGGGGTTTTTTCCACCAGGGCAATGGGGTTGTCTGAGAGAGCATGGTACAGACATGAAAGGGGAGCTGTTGGGGGGTGTTTGAATCTCTTCTGGGGATTTCTCGGAATGTAGTTGACTAGCACAAAATTGCGTTTTGGGGTTTTATGAGAACTTTGGAAGGCTTCTATGGCGATAGGAGTATCGTGGAGGAGAGATCTAGATATGTATTTCTGTTGGAGTTACAGAAGACGGTCGCTAATTAGAGTGGTTTGAGTGTTGATGTCAACTTGGGGATGTTCTTGATGTAGGCGGAAACTGCAATGGAGAATTTGCCTTTCGCTTGCTGCGATTTGATGGAGAAGATGGGGTTTGATACTGGCATATAGAGGGGCTGGGTAGTCGATGATGGGGCGCATGAAAGTGTTGTGCGTGTATGATAGGTTTGGGATTCGCAACCTTGGAAACGGCCTTTGATGATTTTGAGGAGGTTGGAACGGATACGTATTGTTTTCAGAGTTTCTCGGATAGCGAGGTTCAAGGCACATGTGTGTTGAAAACTAATACACAGGTATTAGGCTTGGTTGCTGACTGGGATTCGTTGATTATGAATAGAAATGTCGATATCCGAGGGATCCAATCTAGGGTTTCTGGTGGCGAAATAAGATGGCTAGTGATTTTTCGGCGTTGAGCTTTATTCGTCACTGGCTGGTCCACCGGCGGATGCTGTTGAAGGCAATTTGGATTTCACGGGATGCAGAAACGGATATTTTTTGGTGGTCTAGATGGCATTGTCATCCGCATAAAGTCTCGTTTTGGCTCCCAATGGATTCAAAACGAAACTTTCGCACACGACACCACCATCTGGACCACCCAAAAAAAACACTCATGGCATCGCCTCTTTTTCGGAGGGCTTCTAGTAACCTATTGTATCTCTCTGTGTACACCATGTGTATTTCTCCGCTGAATATGTGGCGCTATAAGCTTTTGCACTACTGAAACAAGGAAAAGTTGTTTCTTTTCGTATTTGTCTTTATTCCAATCAGAACTTCTGACACACCTATCATGTTCATAAAAAACGCTAATGGCTATCTAATTTTTCGTCGTCTACACATGTAGGCATGTACTAGCTGATCTAGGGTGTCAGCGCCACATTTTATATCATTATATTTTAGTATGATTTCGGGTTTGCCTATTTCTTCTTCTACATTAGGCGAATTATGCATTGTAAACAGCAATATAACAGCCTCGCGTGGTTTTGGTCCATACGAAACTAAACTGGTTGGTATTCTTCTAATTCAAACACTGACGATTTTTTTTGCGATCTTGATTTGCTTGAAATTCTCTTGGTATGAATGTCTTATTTTTTCTGACTATACCCTGTGACGCTCCTTTCTTTGATTAACTCGACGGGTCAATTGCACGTCTGCTTATTACGTGCAATTGCTTCGTTTGTCTCGGGCGCCAGATTTTGTTACGAAGTTTACTCTCTGTCGCTGCTTCGTTGTCCTGGGAGGGTTAACGAAGTCCTAGGTAGCTACAGTTGAAGACGTCGGTTTCCAGGGGTCTGATGTTACTCAACTGCAATCTCGGAAGCGGTCCTAGATACCTAACTGTGCTCGGTTTATAAATGATTAAAACATGAAGACTTGATACATATATTTTAGCGATTAAGCATACAGAATTTCACAGGCATAATACAGTAGCAGATACAGTAGCAAAACGGTAGCAAATACGGTAGCAGATACAGTAGCAACTACGGTAGCAATACGGTAGCAGATACAGTAGCAACTGCGGTATCAATACGGCTATATGAGGCAGGAAGTCAAATATTTCGGCAACTGATGGGTACAAACCCCGGCATGAACGGGCTCTAACGGTGCTCTCTCTCTAGTAAGACGAGAAAATATGGTGGAAGACACCGCTTCAGGACAGACCCAGCGACGGTATTTTCCGGAAGGAACCTTATGTCAGGACAAACGCAGCCGAAAGGAGGAGAGAGAGGAAAGGGATCGGATAGCACCACCTCAGGACGGTCGCAGCGATGATGAATCCCGGAAGGAACCTTACGTCAGACAAACGCAGCCGTAAGGGGGGAGAGAGAGAAAAGGGATCGGAAAGCACCACCTCAGGACGGTCGCAGCGATGGTGAATTCCGGAAGGAACCTTACGTCAGAAGCTTTCCTCCTGCCGCGCTATCCAGGCTAAAATTTTCTTCAGGTGGGCCACGGGCGAGGGGCTGGGGAGCGGTTCAGGGAGATCCACTTCGTCTTCTCGCTCCGTCCGCGACTGGGCGGGCTCTTTCCGTCGGCCCGGGAGGACCGGACGGGTGACTCGTCTGGTTGTCGGATCTTTGTCTGCCGAATCTGTGATGGGCGCAGATGGGGCGGGAATGCTGCGGCCCGAGAACCGAGCCTGCAGGGCTACCGTTGCCCTCCTGACGGCTTCCAGTCCCGGTGTAGCCTTCTTCTTCTTGTTCACGGGGAACGATGCCGGATGCTCTACGCGCGTCTTTTCCATGGCGAGCTGAAACAGACGGATAGGGGTTTGTTGTCGGTCGGTGGTGTTTACAAATGGAAGGGTTTGAGATCTTTGATATGAACTCGCGGCATCCGCTTTCCTGCTGCATCTTTTAATTGATACACCACTGGGGAAAGGATTTTGGTAACGGTAGAGGGACCAGAGTACCTGGGCGCTAACTTGACTACGAAGCCTTGAGCTGCTGAGGATAGATGGTGTTACTTCTTCATCACTTGATCACCTATGTGGCACCTCCAATCTCTTCGGCGTAGGTTGTAGTGATGCCCCTGTGCGGTGGATACTCTCACTATGTTTACGCGGACTAGCTCAAACACTTGTTGTAATTTGCGGAGTCGGGTCTGGTGATTTTCAGGGACGGTGTCGCTTTCAAGGTCGGTGTCTTCTTTGGGTCCCTCTAATTCTCGGAGAGCATTCGGTAGTTCTAACCCTCTTCCGAAATTGTGGAACGCGGGTGTGAAGCCGGTGGATTCGTGTTGTGCCGTGTTTATGGCAAACACCAATTCGGGTAGGTGCTGATCCCACTTACGCTGATTATCCTCGCAGTATTGGGCAATCATCGTCTTCAGCGTGTTGTTAGTGCGCTCCACGGGGTTTGCTTGTGGAGTGTACGGCGGTGTGAAGCGGTGGTCGACTCCAAACTCTTTCAGGAGCTGGCGGAAGGTACTGCTGTTATACTGGGTGCCGTTGTCGGTGATAACGGTTCGAGGAGTTCCAAATCTGGTGATTATTTCCTCGAATAGCGCTTTGCTTACGGCTTGCGCGGATGCCTTACGGATGGCTCTGCACTGCACCCACTTAGTGAACCGGTCTTGAAATACTGCCAGGTAGCAGTTCCCCTTGGAAGACCTCGGTAATGGTCCTACCAAATCAGTGCTGACGGTTTCCCACGGCTGGCGGTTGGCGGAAGGTTGCATATGTCCAGGTGGTCGTTGCTGCAAAATTTTATAGCGCTGGCAGGTTATACACCTCTTCACATACTTCGCCACTTCGCGGAACATCCCTGGCCAGTAATACTGCTTGGCTACCCGGGCGATGGTCTTGGCTATCCCCATATGTCCGGCGGTTCGGACGTCGTGGTTCTCTTGTAGTATCCTTTGGCGTAGCGGAGTCGGCGCCCACAACTTCCAAGGATCGGCGAATTCGTCGTCCTTCAGGCTGTTGTCGTAGCAATGTCGGTACAGCTTTTCGTTTCGGATGGTGTAATCGGGGAATTTTTCAGGTTTTCGGGTGACTTCTTCATACTGACGCTTATACCAAGCGCACTCCGGCACGTCAATAGCACACAATTCGTGGTCGGTAGCCGCTTCTGCATTTGGCAAAATGTTTTTGAAGGTATGAGAAGACGAGTTCAGAAATGTTTGGAGAAAGGAGGCAGACATTTTCAACATTTGTTGTGATCATTACATTAGTTACTTACTTAGTTACTCTTGATACATGCGAAATGTGCTGAATAATTTTATTACTATCAGCATAGAGCTGCTGTGAAATTTAAATAACAAATAAAGGAATTGGCTCCAATCTGGACTGGAACCGGATTTGTACTTACATTTATCCAAAAACTGGTACTGATCTGATAATGACATATATTTAATTAAATGTATAAATATTGTCATACGCGTCTGTTTAATTTTAAAATGATATTGTTGGAATACGCTCCTATAAATAATATCAATAATACGATTTACATTTTTGTGCAAAGTATACACTAAGACAAAATCTTGGAGTACATAATTTCCCATGGTTTCAGCCCTGTATATTATCTGGTTTAAACTCCCCATACATAATGTAATACTATAATTTCTAGTTTCTAGCTTTGCAGTATTTTTGTTGCTTTATGTTAGCTGCACATGTGTATGTATAAAAATGTGATACCATATCATATACCTTTTGCAATACAAGCGCACAACAATGTAGTAGAAAGCAAGTTTCAAATATTGTAAAGACCAATATTCCGGAACATCTAAACCTGTACAAAATTAAGAAGAAAACAAAATCTTAATCGTGTTTGTGTAGTAACCATCTTAAAATATCGTAGTTTGGCTGTAGAATCAAATGTATCATTTTTAGTTGCAACATGATACTTACATTTTCCCGAGAGGGCGAATAATTGCCATTTTTCGATCTTCAGGTATTAATCTTTATTTATAATTTTAAAAACAGGTTTTCTCTCGAGTTTCACAAATACTTTATCATCTCTGGGTTAATTCTATCGTATTCACAAGCTTCCTGTAATTTGATTCTCCCTGATTGTATCTTGTCTATTTGTCTTCTTTCTTTCATTCTGTATGTTCTTTTTCCTTCATACTCCGTTGGTTTTGAAGTTCGTTTGGATTATTTTCAGCGACATCAACTATTAACGGATGGATGACGTTTACCAGCATGTTCAAATAGAATTCCCCAGTAAGGTTTCCCTCGATAAATAAGGGACTTACGATATGGTCGCCAAGTATTCCTATCCACACATTCAATTTTTGCTGAAATTGGGTGTGACCTTCCCGGAAAACATGGGGATTTTCATCGCGCCAATATCTTACAAGTTGTCTGTCAACAAACCCATTTAAAAAAATGTGCATTCGTCACTAAAACAGATATTGCGAAGATAGGATGGGTTTCTTGCAATGGTTTGGGTCATAACCTCACAAAATTCAATGCGTCTATCCTGATCATGTTCAATCAACTGGTGTAAAATCTTCATTATGTATGGATGGCTCTTATGCCGTTTTAAAAACTTTTTGGCAGTGGTCGTTGATACATCACATATCGCAACTACATGCAAAGTTAGTTGCTGAGTATGTACTGCCATTTCACCGACTATCTGAATTTGTTTGTGTTCTGAAATCGCGGGTCGTCCAGGGGTTTTCCTGTTTTGCACACTTCCAGTGTTAATACAATTTTGCATAAGTACGTCCTTGAAATAGGACGATCGGGAAAACGTTCATTAAATATTCTTTCGGCTTCGTGAAAATTTCGATTGGCTTCAGCAAAAATAAAAACTGCTTCAGCTTTTTCCTGCGAAGTTCGCACATTGGCCATGATTATTGTTAGTATCACCGGTTTTAACACTGAATATTCAAACAAATACAATAACTTAATTAAAGTGACACAACAGAAAGACTAAGTATTTCAATTGTTTTACTTCTGTTTTTTCGCCTCCTACATTTTTTAACGTTTTGCTTATTATCAGAAACAGATAATTTAGAAGTCTGTCATTTGTCTTTGAAATATAAAATTTTCCCAAAACTTAGAATTATACTCTACACAAGAGACCTATCAAATGATGTGTCAGTCGACCCCCATTGCCATTTAAAAACATAGTTCAAGATCGCTCCTAGCCGCCATTTTTAAAATTATAAAATTTGAATATGTACTAAAAAGTAGTATTTAGCCTCCCATTAAAACACACAAAATGTTGTGAAGAAATATCAAGTTGTTCAAAGGTAAACTGTTATTATTTAACTTCATAACGGTTTGAAGTAATCACTTCGAGCTTAGGCCACGTTGCAGGTAGCATTTAACAAAGCGTTACACTTTGATAATAATATTATACAATGGTTAACGAAAAGTCAGCATCAGTTACAGTTCTACAATGACGCGGTCTACGCCTAAGTAGAGAACTTCATTTAACACAAACCGCGGAAACATGCAACTTCACTTCATTGCGATTTATTTCTAAAATTTTTATTTTTTATCTATGATGTTTATTAAACAAAAACTGATTACCACGAATACAAAAAAAAGGTTTGGTTGATACAATGCCCTTCAGAAAATGATCTTTCGGGTTATGTGGATAAAGCATGAATAAATTATAAATATAAGTTATAACTCCCAAAACAATATCAATGTGTTTGAAAAACTAATTTCTAAAATATTATACCGTTGAAAATGTGGAAAAGGTGTTACTGTACCTTATATGTCAAATGCATCAATGTAGAATATTATAAATGTTTAAACGCTGTTTCTATTAATCAGACAAAATTACTCGCAGACGAAACAAAAATTACCTGGAATTCCGAATTCAAAGTGTTTTTCCGGTTATAAATTTCAGCAAGAAATGTGATGTATATTTATGAGATACCTTACATTATCTATTCACTTCCGGCAATATCATCGCTTCAGAGATGGGTATTCGAGATTAGTGCGCCGAGAGGTGTTATGATTGATGTTCTATACATAATGAAAATTGCAAACAACAAAATACAAGCTTCTAGAATTATCACTGTATTATTATAATTGGAAGTAAAGAATGTAGTTATTTACGTGACTACTTTCAAAGTCGAAATGAATTTGTGCAGCGGCGCAAACCTAAAATGTGGAAGAAAAAACTTTTATAATTGAATATCATGAAGCTATTTACATGGCAGGTTATTGCTTTCATATCAGTTTACAACTTCCGTGTTATATCAAACAAGTGAATAATGACGGCAGCTCCGAAATGCGCTAATAATATTTACTATTGAATATCTTTTATATTCATATTTTACCCGGAAGCATACTACGAGCATTGTTTAATAACTACGTGGCCTAACACAGAGATGGTGCGAATTCGGAGGAATCTTCTTTACCTTTCTGTAGGACTATCCTTTATTAGGCCGGCCTCGGTGGTCTAGTGGTTAGCGCGTTTATCTTTAGATCCGAGGGATGCGGGATCGAACCTGGCTGAGGTCGGCGAGATTTTTCTAGCGAGGAAAAATCTGAAAATGCGCCTTCTGTCGGATAAGAAGTAACGCCGTAGATCCCGTGCCACTGCGATGTGTGACACGTTAATAATCACTACTGGAGTTGGAATTACCCCAGATAGGCAAAATTGTTAGTTAGGGTGTACAATAAGTCAATGATGGCTGCAGTGCTTAGAGATGCTTGCGCGTCCTAGATTTCGCTCTTTCAAATCAATCAATAAATCCTTTATTAGATTAAATACGACAGTACAGACCGATCTGTCAATTAGTCTGTTTTTGACAGTACGCCAAAGTGAACGTCTCGTGTGATTTTGTAAACAATGGAAAAAACTGAGTTGAGAGCAGTGATAAAGTACTTTTATTTGAAAGGCTTAACACCAACCGAAATCCAAGCAGAGCTGGATTCAACACTATTGGAATCCGCTCCTTCGTATTCAATGGTTAAAAACTGGGTTGCCGAATTTAAGCGTGGTCGTGTGAGCATAAATGATGAACCCCGTAGTGGACGTCCAAAAACTGCTACTGCCCCGGATATGATTGAAAAAGTCTACCGTATCGTATTGGATGACAGTTGAGTAAAAGTGTGCAAGATGGCAGACATAGTGGGTATCTCAAATGACAGTGTGCACAGAATTTTAACTGAAGAATTGGAAATGAAAAAATACTCGGCGCGTTGGGTGCCGCGGTTACTCACATCCGAGCAAAATCTGAATCGTTTGAGTGTTTCTCGCGACTTTTTGGCACGTTTTAGCCCTAATCCGAAGAATTTTTTTGCACCGTTCATAACCGTCGCTGAAACCTGGGTCCACCATTATACTCCCGAAACCAAGGAACAGACCAAACAATGGACACACAAAGGTTCTCCGCCACCAAAGAAGGCAAAAACGGGTTTGTCAACAGGAAAGGTGAACTAAGTTACCTACTGGTTACCTACTTCCATAGCTATTAAATGACAGCAATGTACTAGATCCTGCATTTTATTATAAATTACTAAAAATTTAGATGTACTGTTACGCTACAAAAATAGTTCTTTAGATTTAATACATCTCAACTTAAAACAAAACCGTCTCAATATAATAAATGTTTAAAAACGTTTTTTGTATTCGCTCTCCAGAATGGTTACTTTGGAAACAGTCTGGAGTCCGTAAGGTGCTATTTTAGCGGCCTAATAGCCATGACAACCAACGCTTTAGTGGATTCAAATTTGGTTATTCAGAAAACTTACAATTAAATCGAATTTTGCACTCATTATACACTACAGACACCACAAGATTACTCCAAAATACCGTTTTTAACACTTATTTTAGGACCAACACCAACAAACGCCAATATTTCTGAGTATTTGATTTGACAAACCCGTCATTGATAAATAATCGGTTGCCATGAACATTTTCGCATACGGCCTTCTAATAAATACACTACCGTATTGATGGCAATTGAAAATTAATATTGTAATGCAAGATCTCTTTTTTTGGAGAGCTAATGCAAAAAAACATTGTATGCAACACGTACGCAAATGGCTTTAGCGAACTCATCTTCATATTACGGACTCGGCTGTCGCCTCGTCCGGAAACATTACGATTCGTTCGCTTAAGTCTTATTTTGCGTACGTGTTACATAAACTACTATTTATTTCACTGCCAAGCAATGTGATAATCCAGATGTTCTCAACCTTTTGCTTGTAGCTTACTTTTGAATTTCATTTACCTCTGTTGTTCTATTCCTAATGGTCGTCGGAGTAGGAGGTTGTGGTTAAAGGAAATTCAAATCACTGCCCTGCATCTGAATTAAGCTTGTGCTCGACATACTAAACATCATCGAACACGTTCCAAATTTTCTGGCCTTCTTTAAATTGCCTCGTAACCATCTGGTATTCTCTGTAATAATTTCTGCGTTGCGTTTACCGTTTGCCCATACACTAACTTCTTACATACCCCCAAACGTAGAATCCAAATAGATTAATATGCGGTAATCTCGGCGGTCAAATATCTTTAACAACACTTTCAATCCATCGTTAGGAGAGATAGTTGTTATCAAGAAACTGTCTTGCAACTAAGGAAAAGTGTGCAGGAGCCCCATCATGCTAACTAACAATAGAATAAAGTGTTTCTTAAAAACAATTCATAGTGCTGGCCATTTTAGTCAGTTAGATAGTTGAAATAGTCCAATCAGATTATCGGCTATTATACCAGACCACATAATCCAACGATAAGCATCATGAAAATTAGATATTCCGTCTCTCCTAAAGTAAGCTGCGCCTATATACTTTATTTTATGCTACTGGTAAAGTCAGGATTTTGAACGTACCGTTCTAAGACCCACTGGTAATACAGGTGTAATTGATGCTTGTATTTTCTGAAAGTGATAGGAGTATAGCTGTTGTTCACGAAATACTCTCCAGACACAAAATTTAGGAACGTTTGTCATTGCGCTATTTTCCGGATTTTCATTACCAACCTTAAGGGTAGGATTTCGACGAATACATTGGTCACGACTAACCGCACTTCCCTTAAACGATCCATTTTTTCGCACATGGTTTGGACATTAATACGATAAAAATCAACTGCGGCAGCAGCATTACCATCAGCTTTATCGAAAGCAAGCTGCATATTAGGATATTTATCAAATATATAGGACAGGGGTCGGCACCCACGGCACGTGGGCCGCATATAGCCCTTTAGGACCTTCGTCCTTATAGTATTGTCAAAAAAACCCTTTTTCGTGCATTCCGCAATATGTTACCTAAAAACACCTTATGGTCCTGTTGTGGCGATTGATTTTACCAGTGCAGTATATTATTTTTTTGTGCTTCTTAGAATAATTATCTTTATGATCGCACTGTCAGCCAAATTAAATTAAATAATTTATTTTATGTAGTATATATATTTGAGAATATATACTTCACCGCGAAAGGCCGGGGATGGCTCAGTGGTAGAGAGCCAAACTTTGGATGATAGTCCAAACACTTCCCGGTTCGAATCTCCCCAGGGTTGGAAATTTTTCTAATTCCCTGGGTGGTCGGTATTGGGTCCCGGTCTCCATTTGCCATTGAGGATCAAATTAATGGGACTCCTCGAATTACGGTCGCCGTAGAGGAGTAACTAGCCATAAACAAAAAAAAAATCATTCACACACAACAGTAGGTTAAGCATGGTTACGCATCAACACGGTACCCCACAGAGTCGGGCCCTGTTGTGCATTGCACAAACTAACTTAGCCTTGTCTCACACCAAAAGCGATGGGCCTCTAAGGCCCGTGAAAGCTTCATAATAATATAAATACTTCACCGCTTAGTTGTTGTTATTATTCGTGCTTTTATTATTATTATTGGTGGAACCGTAACCCTTAAGGTAATTGTTACACTACCCGGGAAGTGGTTTATTTCTTCCAAGAAATTAACAAATTATTTGTTATGTTTTATATATCGACTTATTTAAATAAAACAGTATGAAATTGAGTAACATAACATACAATTGTGACTAACCAAGACGTAATTTACCAACACGAGAAACAAATTTAAAATTGATCAGGGGTTTGCTTCAAGGGCTAACTATCGGCTGTCACATTTCAGTTGGTTCCTTCCATTGGTTTCACTAATCGCAAAACAATGAATCTGGGACCTGTATACTAAAACCTACTCCAACAGCTCGTAGGCACTTTCCGGAAGGACAGTGACTGCCACTATGCCAACTGAAACACTGAAAGCAGTAATGTGTCATTTTCTTCGAGCACAGACTCCTATTGACAGTTGTTGACAGCATAGTATTAAGTAGTGTTTTAATATGTTATACTAAATCAAAATGTTTTGTATTTTTTCAATGTGAGGCCGAGAGAGCATATGTTCATAGGACGATTTTATTTATTGTTTGTTCCTGCTTGTATTCCCAAATTTACGAAATACATTTAAGGGACACCCTATAACTAGCTACAAAATAAGTTACATGCCGGGGTGTAAAAGTGTGGTGTATATCTTTATTAGTAACAAATCAATAGTCTGGGAAGCAGTTTTAACATCCTGTATACAACTAATACTCCACTGTATTTATTGTAGATACAAATTGTTATGTGCAGTATTATGGAAGCTGGCAAAAACAGATAAAGTTTGCCAACGGATTACTTTCAAATTCGGCTTTCGTTATTGATTTATCATATGGGCATTATAATTTTCGTATTCATGTGAAATATTTATACGCGATTATACGATTTATGTATATTGACTGTAGCACTTCAACTATATTGCATAGGAGATAACTTCCCTATTGATGCGTTTTTATAAATACCGGGCGATCACCTACCCGGGGACCAACACTTACATTCGGGATGTCATTTTAGGACAGAAAAGTTAAAAATGTTATATCCGATTCCTCTTCCTTGCAGAGACGCAAGGCGTTAAAAGCTCGCTGAAATTTAATTGCGTATTTAAAATTCATGTAATTTTTGATTTAAAAAGAATACATTGCAAACCATTCTATTTCGTAAATATGTACATAAACCCATTTTAAACTATAATTTTTAAGAAAATAAATTTGTAACAAATGAAACACAACCTGAACAAAACAAAAAATCACATTAATCAAATAAATGCAATCACATTGAGTGCATCTGTGGGACTCTATCTTATATCTCCCAACCCACCCACACAAGAAAGTTTCTCGACAATACTGAATGCTGTTGCTGTCTTGCCGTTTCATTTAAATTAAATGTTCAAAATATAATCCACTTGCTCTAATACATAAATGACATCGATGGAGAAAAGTTATAAACGCGAGCGTGAAATAATGTTTGAAGGTGGTGTATGCGACCCTGCAATTTTATCGCCACTTCAACGTTGTAGACCAGCTGCTTCATGTGGCCCCAAAAATAGAAATCCAAAGAATTTAAACCCGGTGACCGGGGTGGCCGAGCAATGGTCCCTTCACAACCAATCCATCTATTAGGAAAGTGATTGTTGTGCCACCTTACTACTTCCCTTCCCGATGAGGTAGTGTTAGTAGGTAGTAGTTATTTGTTCAGGTATTATTTGAATTGACAGCAAGATGTTATGAAAAATAGCACCCCAAACATGTATGTCGAAACATTGCTGAAAACAACTTTGCCTAATTGCATGTTGGTTTTCTACAGACTATAAATGCACGTTATGGTGCACCATAAGACAGAAAAACTAAAGTCAGGGGTTTCACAAGCTTGATGGAGAAGCCAGCTGCAAAAGTCTAGCCGTGTTCAGCATCTCTTGGATGCAGTGCACGATCACGTTGAGGGTGCTATGGCTGAAACACCTGTCGGTGCAATGTCCTTCAAACTAAGCTTTGTGATAGTCCCAAATTAGCAGAAATGCGCCTAGTGCTGATTATTCGATTATCAGCGACTGCATTTATTACATTGATCTCTTGTTCGACATCGCCTTGGAAAACGAGGGAGTGCCGTTCCTGTTTCTGCAAACCCCCGAAACGCCCTGCCAAATATATTATGATCAGGATAATGTCTATTTGGAAACCTTTTCGATATTCCCTGGCAGTTTCTCGGACATTACCGCCAGAAAAGCCACACAGAAAAATCGTATCTGCATAGTCCTGCGTTGTAAAAACATATTTTGACAACCAACAAAATACCAATTATTAAGTATCTAGCAGCCTACCGATATGGAAATTTTCTTGTAATTATTAGCTCATTAAATCAGAACTAACGTGATTTTAAAATTTAAAAATCAATTTACAGCCACCGTTTAACACCTTGTAATTCGGCAAGGAAGAGAAATCAGACCTGACGTTATTAACGTTCACGAACCTCCTATAAGAGCTTGTCGCCGAGTATGTGATACACCTTGTATTTAATCCAGAGAAATCTAAAGAAGCAGCAAGTACAGATGGGACGAATGTTTCAGTTTATGTAGGGCATCCTCGATTGAATGCTAATAATTACATACGTTTTATGAATAAAATGTTAGGCATGCACGTACGTTTCCCAATCTTACCAGCTTGCATAAATTTAATTTTAAGAAACATTATCGTACGCTATTACAAAGAGCGGAGGGGCTTGTTATAATGTGTAATGGAAATTGAACTTAGCACTTTCGCAGAATACTAGACTAAACTAAAAGCAACACACGACATTAGGTTTTACCACTTTCACAACCACAGCCTATATACGGTCCCGAAAACTTAGTTGTTAATCTATGCAGATTCACAACTGTTGTTATTTAGATACGCTTTTAATACACAAGCAGTGCAGTATCTTGAAATATCATTCCATTAAAACTTAAATATGTTGCTGTTAGTTTTAGTAGGCATTTCATATTTACGATAAATTATACGAAAAATTATTGATATTTCAAATTCGTCATCTGTTCAAACAGCTTGTCCTTGAAATTTTCTAAAAATTATTGGAAAAGTCATGAACTGAAATGTTTAAGAGCCCATTCTTGTATGCTCCAGCTGGAAAAACAGTATGTACCAAAAAGCATGGCTTGTTTATGAATATCGTAAATTTTTAGGACAACCGAGCCTAAAAATTCCACGTGTTGTATTATTCAATAAAATATTAGGAAGGTTAGAGTAGCTCAGTGATAAAAAAGTCAGCCTTTATATGTAGTAGTCCAAAAGTTACCCGATTTAAATCATTTTAGGGTAAGAACATTTTTCTAATTCCTCGTGTAGCTGGCACTGCTTTCCCGGCTGCATTTATCATCGGGAATCAAATTAATATTTCTCCTCGTGTTGCCGTCGTACTAAAAGTAAAAAGATTCCGCACAAAACACATACTATATACCAGAGAGGTTAAGCACGGTTACTTACCAATACAGTAATCCTGAGAGTCGGGCTCTGCTGTGCAACACTTCATACTAGCTTAGTCTTTCCTCACGAGGAAACGATAACGACTATTACAGTGAAATTCCGATAGAAGTTATGGTAAAGCTATTGGAGCTTTCTACTAATTGCCAGAAGAAGACTACTAACAAATTTGGAAATTCAAATTAATGTATCGTTTTCCGCCAGACCAAGTTGCATATATTAAATTACCGCTTTGCCTTCCTCCTTATTGCGGTAACAACATCTGTCTATCGCCTATGATATCGAAACGGTTTAGTTTAACACTTAAATGGTGATTTGGACACTTATCTGTTTTGTAGCAATTTATACTTCCATGCTACTTGGTCTGCTCCGTTTGACAGGAGTTTTTTTAATATTACACAAGCATTGGGCTACCTGCGAAATTCAGTGTCAAAATGCTTCTGTCTTTCCCTTGTATACGCAAGACTCGTTTATATAAGAACCGGGCATGAACGATGGCTAAATCCATGGATATTTTATATCATCTCATAGTACTCTCTAGTAAATAAACGCCGCCCATATGTCTATTATATTCACAGATAATAAAAGGACAATCGATTTGAATACTTTTCTTTGCTTTCCTGCCATACCTGTCGACCTTGGTGAGAGGTAGTTTAGCGAATGAAGACCAATGAGTAACGTAATTGTCATCCTTCAAATTAATGAGGTAATATCAACACCATCCATATTGGATCGTCTTCTAACTCCTTTGCTATTGGGCATTTGCAGTTGGGAATTCTGTTCCTTCTATCCGCAGTACCGAAGGAGTAGATGCCTTCTTTTGCCACGTCAACCATCAGGGACAAATTCGTATAGTAATTGCCATTGTACAGTCGATCATTTTGCAGATATTTCGCAAGACAATATTACCCATTACCCCAAGATCTGGTTCATCTCAAATCTGTAAGCAAAACGGGAAACTGCAGCGAAAAGAAAGAACTTAAAGCCCCATTTATGGCGTTTCATTAGCATATATCGCTTCATGTAATGTCGTACTTTGGTAGAACTCATTTGCTCATGTAAACTAGGGTGATGTTCCAGACAAACCAATGAAACTGCTGAATTTAGACTGGGCCTAATATTATGAAGTCGGTCATGTCCTGGTTGGTCTCGGGCTACAAACCTGCTGTTATTATTGAAATGTATAATAGTATCTAATTTTATCGAATCTTTTACGGGCGTAACATTTTTTACATGCAGCATTTCAAACTGTCATTCCAGACCTTGTGTTATATACAAACTACATGTATAACACTAGTCCAATAAATTGCCTTATTTTTAAAGCTAAGAATGGTAAGGTTGCTTGGGTTTTGGAGGGAGTGCGTAAATATTGGCCTCTTCGACTATTTTTCCGATAATGTCATCCGAAAAGAAAAAAGAAAATAATTGGTACGGAGTTTCTAACTGTAACAGTTACTGGTCTTCATAGAGTTGAAGGTTTTCTTGTTTCCATATGATATTTTTACGCTGTTTACTACCTTTGGACGAACGTGGAACAGGAAGATCATCTTTGGACGTGGAGGCAATAGGAACATCTTCTAAGTTTGATTCTGCCCGATCATCTTCCTTGTCTTCTACGGGCTCGTCTTCGTCGCTACTTCGTCGACACTTTCGACGCCATCATCACTTCCAAACCCCGTGCAATTTTCGCAATAGTCAAGTCTTTATAAGATACAATTCGACGATTAGTCATTCTACAAATAAATAAAAGTGCATATCTAGAAATGAGATATTTACTCTAAATGCACATTGTCATCGGATCACAATATAGAGCTCAAAAATATAACGCACAAAATTGTTTAACGCCAACAAAACAAAGTATAAGGTGTAACCGTCACGGGTGATTATATATTTCAATTTATCTAGAAATGCGCCACCAAGCGGCAAAATGAAACGCCATTGAAACAGTTGGTATGTGGAGAATCGGCTACACCTGTGGTTCTCAAAGCTTGAATCGCGACCCCCTGGAAGGTCGCGATTAAGGGTTAAAGGAGTTGCGGGAGGATTTTCAAAATAGAACAAACCGTCTTTTTAAGACATTTATTTCTGCCTTTCCTATAGTAAACGAACATAAATCAGATTTAAAATAGTAAAATTATCAATATGCAAGAACCTAAACATAAATAACTGTAAACATTAAAACAAGTTGCAAAGTAACAACGTTAATGCGATGTACGTGCCTGTTTTTTAGAAATTAGCTTTTCAAATGTGGGCTCTGTATTCGATACACACACAATAATATCAGTCCGCCAGCTCTTGATATTTTTGCGTTCCTCTGGTCCAAAATTGATCTACGCTTTGGGAAAAGAAGTCTGTTTTCAACATGCCATCACATGTTATTTAATAAGTATTTCTTTCATGTTTATCCAGATTTCAGCTTGTTCAACGAAATTGTCTAAAAACGGATTCGGTATCTGTCTGTGATTGTCATAACTGTTTTGAATTTCTTTGGGGAATTAGTCAATGAGCTGTTGATTTAAATTCTGTAAACTAACTGGCATGTCTGAAACACGTGCTTAGAATTTATTATATGATTAGCCGTAACTAAGTCTTCCATGAATTCTTGAACGCATTAGAACGACTCAAGCTTCTTTTTTTCAATTGAAGTCAATCAGAGATCAAGTTTCTTTATAAATTCCTTAATTTTGTCCGTGGCTGTTATTATGTTAATATCGCGGCCGCGTAAATTGCCATTCGCAGTGTTTATGTGCTCGAATATATAAGCAAGCAAAGTCAGCCTAAAAAATCAAACGGAATTGGAAAATATGTTCTCATATTCCGGTTTCCAATCTTAGAGGTACATCAAAAGTTCCGCTTTCAACTAGAAAATCCTTTTCCACACTTTACCCCTCAAAAGCCGTCTTACTTCCGTGTACTAAAAAAGCTTTCCGTATAATGATCCCACGTCTTCACAAAGTTTTCGAAAAATATGGGGTTGAAATGCTTGTCCCTTGATGAAATTTACCACTTTAAGTGACAATTTTCAAAACACAATCCATTTGAAAAGGTAAAGATTTTGATATAAGAGCTTCTCGATATAAAAAACAGTGTAACCATGTAGCATTTAAATGCATATCCTTGGCGCCATCAGTACCTATAGCAACGCATTTAGCCTAGTCAATCTCTTATTTATTGGTACTTTCCATGAAAGAACCAAAGAAAGATCTTCCAGTAGTTTTGTCCTCTAATGGAGTACAAAATAAAACATCTTCTGTAATACCATGTCCAGTATTGTATCTTCCAAATGCTATAAATTGGGCACAGTTACAAACATCAATGGATTTGTTCATCCGTAATGAGAAATGCACTTCTTAATATTTTCAACAACTTGTGTTAGAACGTCATCATCTGCCATGTCATTTACTCTTCTTTGAATAGTATTATTAGAGAGGGATATTGCTTTCAGCTTGTCAGCCTCTTATTCACCAACTATTATTTGCACCATTTCAATAGCTGCTGGTAAAATCAGATCTTCAGCAATTATATGTGGCTTACTGATTTGCAGCTCGATAGTAATGCTTTTTCAATAGCAGTGGTTGCTGATGTAAAAGTGGCTTGCTCCTTGTGGAGGGAGTTTATTTCATAGAAATCCACAGACTTTTCTTTTTTGTCTGGATGTTTGGTGTTTAAATATCGAAATAGCTGGGATGGTTTCATACTTTCTTTTGACAGCACTTCTCGACAGAGTACGCACTGGGGTTTCTGCGAAATAACTGTAAAACCATATTTGAGATATGATTCGCTGTAGAATCTATTTTTCTTTGTATTCTTGTCACTGCCAGACGCGGAAGGTTCTAATGACCGTTTAGATGGTATAGACCGTACTTAACGTTAAATAGTTGATATCGGTTTATTTCACTCAACACACAGTCAGCAGTACAGCACAGTTGAAATTATGACTAGTCTCATCGCGAACCGCTGATTATATGAAGCAAAATGGATTTTTCAGTTTATTCCAGTGCCATCTAGCATCCTTCCGAATATGTTGGAAACTCGGTCGCGAAAAAAAGGTTAGACGAAAGTGCGTTAAAAAAGTATGTTGACCACTTAGCTACATTGGGAGTCGAACATTTGTTTTGCCAGCAAATTCTCAACATAATTCAGCTACATATACTATCAACATTATGCATTTAAGGGTTAAAATGGATCAACTTACCATAGAAACGCATGAGGTAGCTGTAGTACCGGTTGTTCGACAAATAGTCAAGGAAACATATCAGAAAACAAGATCGGCAATAAGAGGCATGAAAATGTTAAGAGAAAAAAGTTACAATAATACATGTTACGGTCCAAAAAAAGTTCCACGTTGAGGCGCCAAATTTGTTACGGGCCAAATCTCGCTACGAGAATTATGGGACAAAGAAAATCGCACGTTGGCGTGCTAAGGAATTTTTGGTACAGCCAAACGCGCTTTTCTTGGACCCGCAAACAAAAAAAGATGGTAAAGGCCAGCGGCTTGACTCAGGGCAGGAGGGGGGGGTTCGCTAAAATTGCTTATAGAGGAAATGCTTAAAATTGTGTACAGGATGCGTCGAAATAAGTGGGCGCCACCTTTCTAGTCCAGCTGGTTTCAAGGTTCTTGTGAAAGGCCAAGGACCCACAGCTACGGGAAT
>JABXWE010002187.1:0-11297 GCA_014611495.1 Limonius californicus | reverse complement strand
ACCAAATCCCAGTGTCCGCTAATTCTGTTTCAGAAACGGCATTTATAACCCCGGATGGGCACTATGAATATCTTAAAATGCCTTACGGCCTTGTGAATGCACCTTCAATTTTCCAACGATTTATGGACCGCGCACTTGGTAATTTACGACATGAACAGGTTCTTGTTTATATGGATGATTTACTTTTGCCTACTACGTCCGTCAAGGAGGGCTTAGACTTGCTTGAACGGGTATTGCAACTTCTTCACCAAGCCGGTTTGACACTCAATTTACGAAAATGCTCTTTTCTAAAAACAAAAATTAATTACTTGGGTCATGAAATAAGTAATCTTGGTATTTCTCCTGGATCGCAAAAAACGGCGGCAATCGATAAGTTCAAACGACCCACTACTGTTCATGAAATTCGACAATTTCTCGGGCTTGCAGGATATTTCAGAAAATTTATTCGCGGTTTTGCTATTATAGCATTTCCACTAACCGAACTTATAAAAAAGGATACAGTTTGGTCCTGGGGAGACGCGCAAGAACAGGCATTTAATACTTTAAAACAAGCTCTGGTTAGCAAACCAATCCTAGTTCCATTTCATAACAATTTAGAAATTTCAGTTCACACAGATGCCAGTACTCGTGGGTTGGGGGGAATGTTGTTACAAGTACAGAATGACAAGAATACTAAGCCGGTTGCTTACTTCAGTCGAGTAACCACCCCTGCGGAACGAGTATACCATAGTTACGAACTAGAAACCATAGCGCTAGTAGAATGCCTAAAACGCTTTAGAATATATTTGATCGGACATCATTTTAAAGTGGTAACCGATTGTACCGCAGTAAGATATACATTTGCGAAACGCGATTTAATCCCGAGAGTAGCACGTTGGTGGCTGCAAATTCAAGAGTATGACTTTGACATTGAACACAGGCCGGGAAAACAAATGCAGCACGTAGATGCCTTAAGTAGGAATGCCGTCGACTGCAATCTTTTACAGCTCGATAGTGATGACTGGTTTTTGACTCTTCAGTTGCACGATGAGGAGCTAAATCATATTGTATGTCAGCTTCGCGATAACTTAAATTTGGATTTGGTACGCTATTATACATTTAAAAACAATCGCTTGTACCGAAAGACTGTTGACGGGGACCGTCTTGTGGTACCGAAGCGAAGTCAGCAAGGTGGCAACTGTTACTGAAATACCATGATGAAATTGGGCATGTTGGTTATGAAAGATGCACGGCTTTAATGAAAGAAAGTTATTGGTTTCCTAAAATGACACGTTTTATAAGGAAGTATGTGAGTGCATATTTGGAGTGTGCATATAATAATAGTATATTAAAGAACTAGTTTCATAAGGCCTTCTCTTAACGCACGAGTTCAAGTTTGAAAAACGAGACGCGAAGCGTCGAGTTTTTCAACGGACGAGTGCGACAAGTGGTCTTATGAAACGTGTTCTTTATACTATTTTTTCTATTGAGGAAGTTTAAGAGTATTTTAAATAAATTTATGTAAAAAATTTTACGTCAAATCGATTACTAGGGAGTTTTTATAAACACTTATGTCAGCACTGACAGGTGGCTGAAACTGACATTTCAAACTTTCAAATTCAAATCGAACTACCAACATCGTAAAAAAAACAAACTAAAAACAGTACGATTATAGGCCTCCTTAACGTACTGTTTTTAAGCTAAAACAGTGCGCTTAGAACGGCTTTATAAAACCGAAATAGAAAAAGGAAATTATGGGAAGCAGCCCGGAAAATTACATCCTGTCCCAAAGCCCAGCGTTCCTATGGACACTGTTCATGTTGATCATGTGGGGCCCTTTATTAAAGCTAAATCGAGTGGTAATTGTTATTTATTAACACTTATTGATTCCTTTACAAAATACATTGTGGTTAAACCGTGCCGTGGCTTAGGATCTGCAGAATGTATTAAAAACCTTCGAGAAATATTCGGGACATTTTTAGGCTACCCAAGACGTATCATTACTGATAACGGTCTCGCATTTACCAGCCGTTACTTCAAGGCATTTACTTCCGAAAGACAAATTCAACATGTTTTAACGGCTGTAGCTACGCCAAGAGCAAATGGGCAGATAGAACGGTATCACCGAACCCTATTAGATTCGATCAGAACTTCAACTAAAGACGATTGCCACTGGGACGTGGGTATCCCAGAAATTGTTTGGGGTATGAATAACACGCAAAATAGTAGTACAAAATATACACCATACGAATTAATGTTTGCTAACAAGGGTAACTTACTGCAGGATTTAGAGCAACCAAAGGCTGAATCCAGCATTGTAGCAAAAAGGAGCAAAGCTTATGCAAATTTGAAAACTGTAGCTGACAAAATGAAAGTCAGGTATGATAAGGGAAGAAAAACTGCTATGAAATATAAGAAAGGTGATTTGGTGTTGTGGAAGCACGGTTATTCTGGGTACGAGAAAGGTGTCAGTAAAAAGCTGGACAGAACATTTTCTGGTCCATATAAAGTAACAAAATTATTCGCAGGAGACAGATACAAAATTAGAAGTGTCAAGGGTATGAAAGGATATAAAAATTTTGGTACTATCGCGGCTGTTGATTCATTGAGACCCTATCGAAGCACGGTGGGGTATGGTACAGACAGTGAGGATAGTGACATTAAGATTAGAGACAAAGATGACTTGATTGATTTGTTAGAAAGCTAAAAGGGTTTTGTTTATAAGCGAAATCTGAAAGAAACTGTAGTCATTTTATTGTCTCTAACTGACAGGGTTGCTGTGAGGGGGCAGACAATCTTTTATGGTTGTACTGTGTAAGTTGATCTGTTGTCTCAACGTTTGGTGGTTAAGAAAACCAGTGGATGAAGGGGAACACATCTTTTATGATCGTGTTCTCGAAATAGTATTGAGGTAGCAGCTTGTTCTCTTTTGTGGGATTGGCTTTGACTGCTGATGGGGTCGCTCTGGCCAGGCGCACCTATCGACAGTTGAGGTCGGCCTTGATAGGGAACCGATTTAGGTGCTCATAAGAAACTGTGCCGATGACCATATAATGAACAGGAAACAGAATTGAAAATGGGAAGACAGTTTTTCAGATTTCGTTTAGACATGCCCGAAATGTTAAGATTGGATACTGTTAAAAATATTTGTTTCCAGGTTGATTTCCTATAACCAGATTCGCGAGGACGCGAACAAGCAGGATGGCCGATTTGTTACCAAAATCTTTAGTTCCAAGAAGCCGCATGTTGCGTATTGGATTTCATTCCTCTGTGCTGCCGTGTGTGCGCGAACTATAAACGTTGTTTGTTATTATGACACATTTTCTGCGAACTATAAAATCTGAACTATTAATGACTACTAAATCCTTGACCGTCTTTGGTTGTTTTAAAGGAATATCGAAAATGGGGGCATTCATGTTACGCACTCCAAAGTAGCCAGTTGGACTAATATAAAATTATAATTTTATTCTCATTTAATCTTATTGTTTTATTACTCCCTGCGATTACCTGTTAATATACACAAAAAAAGCACATTCAAATCTAGTTCAGTTAATGAATAAAACGTTTTTTTCGTTTCGTGAAAAATTTGTTAAAAAGCAAATAGCGAGTTTTGCAAATAAGCGCCTGGTATGAGAACTCATATATCTAATATATACTTATACTAAAAACAGTTCATTACTTGTGGTATTGAGAGCGTTCCGAAAAAATGCGATTCCTATGGTTCGCATTAAATATATACGCCATCGCAACTTCCACCTCCGCACATCTTCTTTCAAATCTGCATCCGTCCACTGCTACAATTTCCCAATATCGTTTTCTAGCCTGCCAATGAGCAAAACTCCATACCGACGTGGTAAACTTTTTATTTTTTGTTATATCAAATTTAACTTTTGCCACCATTTTCAACGTCTTCTTGTTTTATGAATTTCTTGATTGCTCCAGCATGTTCCCCCAAATTCATTGCATTCAATTTAGCTATCAGACAATTGGCACTTATTAATCCAATTAAGTATTTATCACACACAGCACCGGCATCACTATACAGTTTTTCGGATCTCGCAAATTCTTCGTCCGTTTCAACTCCCAGCGCATCATACACTCTTGCATGCGCTTCCATAAATGCTAAGTCTTGAAACCTGCTTCGCGTTATTTCTACAGCAGACTTCAAGTTCGTAGGGGTTGGTTGTGATGCTTCGGCGTAACACATCCACATTGTCGATGCTTCCGAATTGCAATCCACAGTCTACACCGCAAGACCGTGTGTTTGTGCAATATATTCTATTTCTATATCTGACCCTATTATCCCCTCCGCAAATTTCAGCATTTCCAGCATACACATTCCGTTTTCGGATACCACATTCAAACCGTCAATTACACTCACAATATTATTTTGCCAATTGCCACCTAAGGACGAAACCCCTTTGACGATACTGCTATAAAATTTCTGAAACTCCAGAGTCTTTAAATATTAAACGGTAATCGATTACCGGTTTAAGGTTCCACAAATCAGTCAAAGACTCTATTCCCAGGTATACGTCCGAACCAAACTGATTTTGCAGCAGAATAACTTTGTTGTTGTTACTCCCAAGTGTTTGAAAACAAATCCGTTTAGCTGGATTTAATATTATCGGCTGCGTAATGGTTCCCTTAGTAACGTACTCTATTACAGCGCCCTGATTGTCTATGAATGTTTTCCATTCTGCCCCGTCGAAAGTTACCCAATCGTTCTTGAGACCGTAGATTGTCACTACAGGTGCGAAAAAGCCGTAACAACGCAATCCCACAGAAACGAATTTGCTTTTCGATTTGTTTATCGGATACGCCCGCTCGTTTAGTACTATTGGATAGGATTGGTTGTTTTTACTGTTTACACCACCGCCTTTCGCAGAGGTATATTTCACTTGCTGTTTCACATTTTCAATTGTTTGGAGTAAATTATCCATAACTATAACTTTCACACTCATGAGTACGTTGGGCTTTGTCGAAGTTTTTACAGTATGCTGTCTGTTGCAGCTGTGATGTACCTATATACTATATTTTCAAGGTCGCCACTATTCCGTGCCCCACCACCAACTTTCAATTATGGAACTCTTTTCAAGGTTGTATCCCCCCCTTTCAGACGTCTACGGTTTTTGCTATTTACTTCCCACGATCATATTTGACCCCACCACATATCTTTGATGTTCGAGGTCTAAGATTGGCTATATAGTCCAACACTGCCGCAACCCCTTCAGTTACAACATTTTCTCGCCACCGTTAATAGTTGTAATGGCGACTTCTCCCGAAGACACGCACTGCAACGTAAACCTTCAGTGAGTCGAGGAAAATGTGAACGCCTCCACCCAACGTGAAACACCCGTACCTCTACGCCGTTGCCAGCATCTACCACGTTCGTCGAATAGATGGGAAACGGTTGGAGGAAGTATCGCGATTAAACACCCGTACTCAACTACTTCACTACCCTGCGAAATACCACTTCAATATGTATATAATGCCTCCAATCGAGGACTTTATGGCATGCTTCCAGGAAAGTGAACTTTCAAACATATCATTCCATTGGGCTGATGTTGAGTAATGAGTCATTACAATACTCCCACCCTTAAAAATTAACCTTGAACACTTTTACCCCCACCCCTTTCCTATTCTACTTATAAGTCGAGAATTTACGTTTTTAGTTGCTTGCCTGTTTCTCAAAGCGTTAATATGTGTGTTGGTGCTGCGGCTACGCATTTCCGATCATACAGGGAGCGGTTACGCACATTCTGTACTTGGTCGAAGGTTCCAACTCCCGAAGCTTTAGCAAGTTCCGGTTTTTTTCGAACCAAGCGTGAGGGTATTGATGATGTTCAATGTTTCTGCTGTGGAATACAAGGGGAGCCGTCAGATGACCCCCTGATCGAACATCTCAAATGGTCGCGATACTGTAAGTTTGCCCACCTTGTGAAGCGATTAAACTCTACAAAACAGTTAATCGAGCAGTCCAGAACGTTTCACAACTTCCTTGAAGAGGTGTATGAATGCGATGGTGCTATGGTCAACAATAGCCGCGACCTCGATGGTTCCGGTGAGGATGTTGCAGGCAACAACTCCGGCATCCATGCCAATCGTTCATTTCAACGGCTTCTTTTCATACACCTCTTTGATTGGGTGCGTCTAGGTTTGCTCAGCTTATGAAGAATGTAAAATCTGCAAAGACGTTCATCGAGCAGTCCGCCGATCTTCTCCACAGCTATGAACATGCGTCTGCAAGAGATGGTCTTACGGCCACATACATCATCAACCTTGAGTATCCCAGTGGAAGTCCTTTTGCAACCTATAACTCCTCGGCCTACGACGCCCTTGACAATTGCGAGTTACAATGCTCGTTCAATCGACTTCTTTTCAAAGATTTTTGCTAATCGTATCATTATATATTAATCACATCATATTATTTGCATCATGTACTAACCGAATATTATACATATATAACTGTATTACAGCAATAAATGCTTAACAATCGCCACTATGTTTTTTTATTTTGTAGTTAATAGATTATTTGTCGTCACATATTTGGCACGCTACGATATATATATATATATATATATATATATATAAGCCTAACCCCCATAACGCGATGTTTTTTTACTTCTATCAGCCTTAACGCGAAAAAAAGGACATACTGCGACATCGCCTTAAAACTTTGGTATAAATACGACTTAACGCGCCTCGACGTATCTGCACTCTGTCGGCATGCGCCAGCGCCAATTGCCTGGAACTACGTGCTCAAAAAAACTTGAGGATTGCCTATACGCCAGGTAAAATACGAGAATTAAATCAGTTTAAGCAATTACAGTTGCATATACTACAAGCAGTTTTCACGAATAAATCTGTTAAAACCACTAATTTTGGTTTCTTAAATAATTATTCGCGGCCAGGATGACAAATTAGAAAAAATATGTAATATAAAATTTATTAATTAACAATTACGTCTATAATTTCTGCACTTTTTTATTTTAACTTTGTTAAAATAAGTTCGTTACTGTCGAGTTAGCGAACTTGAAATTTGTAATAAAACAAAATTTGTGCGCAATCTAACGAAAAAGCTTTAAAAAGACCTACTGTTTCTATACAAAATATTTTATAAAATAAAAAACAAACATATAGTCACAAACAGAATGTGATAAAAAAATTTAATTTGCCGTATACAACAAACAGAAGGCGTCGCATGTCCGGTACGATACTTTTTACTTTATTAAAACGACATACTACGCCACCGCTCAAAGGGAGTGATTTAGAAGCTGGAAAAACAATTTTGCGAAGTCGTACTAAACGGAAATGCAATAAATACCTTCATATAACTGATAGGAGGTAAATTAAGGAACATACATCGTATTTCAACTCATTTATGTAGAGATGTAATAATACAACGCCTCAGCGGTAGTTGTTACATTAACATTAACAGCTGTAATAAAATAGAACACCTGTCTAATCTTAATACAAATTAATAGAGCGTAATCTAATAAAACAGCTTTAAAAATGACCCATTGTTGCTACACATAATATTTTATAATATTAAAAACAAAGATATAGTCACAAACCGAATGTGATAAAAAATTTAATTTGCCGTATACAACATACAGAAGGCGTCGCATGTCCGTTACGATACTTTTTACTTTATTAAAACGACATACTACGCCACCGCTCAAAGGGAGTGATTTAGAAACTGGAAAAACAATATTGCGAAGTCGTACTAAACGGAAATAACAGAAATACCTTAATATAACTGATAGGAGGTAAATTAAGGAACATACATCGTATTTCAACTCATTTTTCTAGATATGTAATAATACAACTCCTCATGGGTAGTTGCTACATTAACATTAACAGCTGTAATAAAATAGAACACCTGTCTAATCTTAATACCAATTAATTGAGCGTAATCTAATAAAACAGCTTTAAAAATGACCCATTGTTGCTACACATAATATTTTATAATATAAAAAACAAAGATATAGTCACAAACAGAATGTGATAAAAAAAATTAATTTGCCTTATACAACATACACAAGGCGTCGCATGTCCGTTACGATACTTTTTACTTTATTAAAACGACATGCTACGCCACCGTTCAAAGGGAGTGGTTTAGAAGCTGGAAATACAATTTTGCTAAGTCGTACTAAACGGAAATGCAATAAATACCTTCATATAACTGATAGGAGGTAAATTGAGGAACATACATCGTATTTCAACTCATTTTTGTAGAGATATCATAATATAAAGCCTCAGCGGTAGTTGTTACATTAACATTAACAGCTGTAATAAAATAGAACACCTGTCTAATCTTAATATAAATTAATAGAGCTTAATCTAATAAAACGGCTCTAAAAATTACCCATTGCTTCTACACATAATATTTTATAATACAGGGTGAACAAAAAAACGTACCCCTGCTTCAAGTGTGTAATCTACACATAAATTGAAGACGAAAAGTCAAATAAAATGTTACTCTAAAATGTATGGCTACAAAGTTACAGGCCCTCAAAGTTGAATTTTGAAAATCATTTTTCCGCAAATAACTCGAAAACCTTTAGGAATTTCAAAATACTCTTCCCGATGAAAAATATTTCTTTTTGAACGCGGATTTTTCTGGTTTGGTTGGATTTTCCATGAATGGACTGAAGTATTAGTTTTCACATTGTTCCCTTAGACTTTCTATTCTATTTAAGTTTAAAGTTGTATTTGTAATGTGAAATTAAGTTGAGTTTTAGTTTTTTTTTGTAAAGAGAAAAACATTAAGAGAGGGTGTTGTAATAGTAATGTATTTTCTCTTAGGTTGGTAGTAAGATGGTGTCAAGTGTCACTAAAAGAACGTAGAGAAGAGGGAAATGTAACGATACGTATTTATGGTTGTTGTTCATAAGTTATATGTACCTATTACAATGTGCATTCTGCTAAATAAAGTTAATAACAATTAAAACAAGACTTTTAAGTACAGTCGAACTCCCATATAGCGATGTTCAAAAATCCCCACAAAAACATATATACAGAAACTTCACTATATAGAATTTATAGTTCAAAAATAAAACACAAATTTAAATGTTCATGTACATAATAAAAACTTTTATTAATTAACAATACATTATGCTTATTACATGTTAGGCATTGAAATACATAGATAACTATCAAGTGTTTAATGCACGGTACATTTATAAATTAATTTCTGTTCGTAATATGTTTCACATTTATTAAGTGCATTAATTATCCCTTCGGAAACATTTTCTTGACATTGAAAGCCTCGGCGAATGGTTTCAAATGCCTTGATCATCTCGGTTTCGGTAGAATTATTAATTATATCATCCACTTCACCCTCTTCTTCATGGTCACTCGAATTTTGTTCATTTTCTTTACAAACGCTATTTAAAATTTCATTGTCGTCTGGGTATTCGGTAATTAACACACCTTCATCAACGTTTAAAAAGTCATCAAGTTCGACTTGATCACAAACGTTGCCCAAAACTTTAAGGCGCTCCCACATCTTCTTTAATTCGGATAATTGCATGTCATCTTCCTCATCCCAAATTGACAAATTTGGTGTAAAACCAGCATTGCCAAAGCAGTTTTTGATCGTCTCTTGAGTCACTTCAAATCGCCATACCTTCGATAATTCTGATATGCACTCACAAAGATTAATGATTTTGTCTGCGGTTTTATTTTCTTCTACGGCTAAAATAATTTTTTTCAAAATTCTTTTATGGTAATGAAATTTTAAATTGTGTAGAATCCCTTGGTACATCGGCTACAATTTTGATGTCATGTTTGGCGGAAAGAGGATCAACTCCACGTTTTTGAATTTAGACTTTATAGAAGCAGGGTGGCCTGGGCCACAATTAATGCCACTTTACGTTTTTCCCTGCCCATTTGTTTTTCAAATTTTAGTAACAACTCTTCAAAAATCTTACTGGTCATCCACGCCTTTTTATTAGAATCGTAATCAACTTCCAACGATTTTACTCCTTTAAATCATCGAGGATTTTTACTTTTGCCTATTACAAGAATCTTTATTTTTTCAGTGCCCGTCATATTGCCCCCAATCATGACCGTAATTCGCTATTTACTGTTTTTACCTCCAAAACACTTATCGTTTTTAAAAGCCAATGTTCTGTTCGGTATACATTTAAAAAATATCATCGACGTTAAAAATGTCTTTAGGATCTTATCTATCCAAAACCTTTTTTAACGCCGATTGCAACCATTCTGTGCATTTTTCATTACGTACAGTAGCACTTTCGCCGCTAATTTTATGCCGTTGCTTAAACTTGTCTAACCATCCATTACTCGCTTGAAAAGCTGCTTGACCCAGAGCTTGTGCGTAAAACAACGCTTTTCCTTTTATTAAAGGACCAGAAACTGGAACATTTTTATCGCGAACCACGTGTATCCACTTTAAAATTGCCTCGTCCAAGTCTTCAAATCTACACAACTTAATTCTTTTCCTTTCAGAATCAATTTCTTGCCCTGCTTTAGCACTTTTTCGCGGTTTTTTACAATAGCCGACACAGTGTTGGCAGCAATTCCAAATTTTGCAGCAACGTCTTTCTGTTTAACACCATTTTGTACATCTTCCAACACTTTTAATTTCTCTTCAAAACTCAAACACTTTCGTTTTGCCATTTTTAAACAACTGGTTACTTCAACGCTAAAATTGCAATTGATAAATGTAAATTTAGAATGCATTTAGAAACCCCTAAGAAATCTTAGTAACATTAGTGAAAGCCTGTCGGGCAACCCTAACTCCCGTCAGGTTAATCCTGTTGATTACGAAGTCGTAGGTCTCCTACAATCCCTGTCCTGAACTCCCGTCAGGGCTAAGCATTAGCAAAGAAGCTATTATGATAATGATCATGTAGGTAACTTAAAATATTTTCTAAAATTCTGGGTACAGACAAGTGCTAACCAATTAAGAAGCTAGTGATAACGGATATCCAATAGGAATAATTTTAACCACCACCCTTTAAATGCACCCTAATTTGTTTCTTAGTTTGAATCAACATTAGTATTACACAGTTACCAGTTACACACCAAACTAAGTATGTCGCAATTGTCGCTAAAACAAATGTTAGGCCAACGTGGTAAACCAATAATAGTTCTCGACAATTTTAAATATTATAAATATCGTGAATTAAAATCCGCCGGTGAAACGTGTTGGTGCTGTATTAAAAAACAATGTAAAGCCAAACTGTACACTGTTGGTGATACAGATTTAGTGTTTTCAAAAAAAGCGGGTGAGCATGAACATGCTAGTGAAAATGATATTGTTTTAAATCGTCAAAACATAAATA
>JABXWE010002186.1:0-62037 GCA_014611495.1 Limonius californicus | reverse complement strand
ATTAGCATGGATGTGAAAAAACTACTTGGTACTTCTTGTGAATATTCCGCTGGCAATATGAAATATTAAAATTACTTAACAACACTGATTACTGAAATTACTAGATACTAATTAGTGGCTTCCATCCGTCCATCCAAAGCGCGAACCAAGGAGTTCTTAGAATGCTAAAGTAAACGAAGTACAGTACGGTGGTAAATGCCTGCAAGGGCAAACTCCACAAGAAAATGTTGTTGATAGCTTTGCGTACTACGGCGTAATAACTTACCAATAGTGTTTACGAATATACTAACCAATTGCTATGCGTTAATCCCCTACGCTAGGATGTATGTGTTACCATTTTATGTGCTTATTACATGAATATAAACTAGGAAATAGCCAAATACAACTAGTGTGCTTCGCAGACAATGCAGTGCACCTTGCCAACACAGAGGATAATCTGCGACGCCTCTTATACAAATACACCAACGCAGCAGAAACATACAATATGGACGTATCAACCACAAAGACAAAATCGATGGTCGTAGCTGAAGAGCCCATCCAATGCAAACTGGTACTAGAAGAAGAAATTATGGAACAAGTATTTAATTTCCACTACCAAGGGCTAGAACTATTCAGCGACCGAAACCTGCACAAAATAGTGAGGCGACGGGCATTAAAACGGGCCAGAATATCGAACTGCCTTAAGGGTATGACATGGAGGAATAAATATCTCCTTACGTGATAAGACCAACATTGGTATACGGAGATGAGATGCGAGCACAGACATCGAAAACAAAAACAATTATTCAGAACCGTTGAAATGAATAACGATAATCGGCAAAAAACGACTAGATACGGTAAGGAGGGGACCCTGGTGGAGCAGTGCGAATACACGCTGCCACTCGAGGGCGCAGTGAAATTCGACCGATCGGCTGGGATGTTGGAATCCCGGCTGAGGCGACCGCATTTCGCTTAAATAAGTTTAGGGTGCATGTTGCATGAATGGTTAGTCTGTAAGGGACGCTCGCACCCCCCTGAAGTAATGCGAAAGCGGTTCCGGGAGGGAAACGGCAGTATGTATGAATGCAAAAAAAGATAGGGTAAGAAGAGCCGTCAAAAATGAATGTGAAGTGTTCGGCGTAGCAACATTTATAAAAAAAATAAGAATAGACGATAGGCACAACCATATAACCAGACCCACTAATGGAAAACGAATAAAAATAGCACGACACAAAAATTCAAAATGAAAACGGAACTCGGGAAGACCAATGAAGAGATGGGCGAAAAGCTGACAAGTCGACATCCGTGAACACACCATAGGGAAGGTGTGAAGAAAAACAAGCTACAATGAAAGAAGACGAAGAAAAAGATTGTAATAGCAAGTTCGGGTATTTAGCGGCAGGAGCGTAGTAAGTATACATACAGTGTGAATCTTAAATGGCTGATAATAGACATACCACCTGATTCTAGATCAAAAAAGGAGGGATAAAATTTTATACCAATTTACTGTTATCCTCAAGATGAGGAGTTATTGGCAGTCTTAAGTTGGATTCCGGGTTCCTTATCATGCGATATTTTTATCAAATGATAATTTTTAACTGTAGTTTAATCAACAAAAGGAATCACCAATCTGTAATTATAGTCATCATACCCTTGGTTTACTCAGAACTTCCATCCGAAGTTTAAAGCTTCGGCAATGCTTGAGTTTTCCAAAAATGTTGAAACAACGTGCAATACATATTCCACATTTTAAAACAAACGTAGGCTTCACGTAGTGTTTTTATTTTAAGTAATCTGACTTTTAATGACATTTCTGTGACAATTTGCTGATCAAAACGCCGTGTTTAATTCTCTTTGCATTCATTATCTTGGTGTTAATGTCGTAGCAATTTTAATGCTGCTGCTAATTTGTATGCCGAACGGTATCCAATCAGAAGGCATCCAAATAGTAATGTTATTCGACGATTGGATCAACGAATGCACCCACTCCAGTAGCTGACACAGGCCATCCTCATCGACTATCGTTACCACTAGTTGAAATGTCTTAAATGTAGTCGAAAATGAACCAAAACAAAGTACCTGATTCATTGCAAGAATGTTTGATGTTAGCCAAAGAACAGTCAATCACTTATTACAGGAAAATGGCTTGCACCCGTTTCTTCATCAACGAGTATAGGGATTACCAGAAGACTATCAGCAAAGAGTCAGATTCTGTAGATGGTTACTTCGTGAGCAACAAAGGGATCCTGGTTTTATTGGACATATCTTGTGGACTGATGAAGCTACGTTCACCAGAAATGGAACACTTAATATCCATAACATGCACCTACGAAAACCCCCATGCACTGTACCAAACAAATCATCAAGTTCCGTTTAACGTTAATGTGTGAGGTGGTATTATTGATAATGGGCTTTTATAGGTCCAAACATTTTGCCTGATTGCCTAAACGCGAATAATTTTGTTGAATTCTTAGACACCGATTTTAGGGATCTATTAGATGATGTACCATTCCATTTAAGAAGAAATTTGTTTTTTCAAATGGACGGGGCACCAGCACACTGGGGAATGGTTAAATCATGAATTTCCAGAACGATGGATTGGTCGTGGCAGTCCATTATCTTGGCCACCAAGAAGCCCAGATTTAAGCTGTCTTGATATTTTCTTGTGGGGAACATGAAAAGCATTTGTGTATGCAGCAACGAATAAATGAAGCAGTTATAATGCAAAGACGTTGGGGGTAGCCACTTTGAGCAATTTGCGAAATAAAAAAACTTAAAACGTAGTCGATATTTTCTTACTAGTTATGTACTGTTAATTAAAAAATGCAAGCAGCACATTAAAATTAGCATATTACCATGAAGGAGGTCTAGTATGCCTGTAGACAATCTCCTTAGGTTCCATATTAAATCAAGTGTTGCCAAGTTTACAAAACTTTAATTAAGAATTTTTAAAAAACTAAACGTTTTTGAGCGTTTCCTGCACTACGTCAAGAAATAATGCTCCAATAACTAGAACGGTTCAGACAGGGATTTCATATACCCAATGGCTAGGCAAAAATCACAACAAACTCAATGTATCAACAACACAAACCAACCAATTCAACCAGCAACGCCACAGCAGACTAATGACATGTCGGAATTAAAAAACATGATGAAGCTCCTCATGGAACAAATGGGTTCAATGTTAAACCTTATAACCACCCTGCTCCAGAAATAATACAATGGCTCATTTATATAAAATTCCAATCTGGAACGCCAATGGTTTTATGCCAACACACTCAAGAAATCAAATACTTCCTACAAATTCACGATATAGATATAATGCTAATTTCAGAATCGCGCTTTACCAATAGAAGTCATGTAAACATCCCTAAATATAACATCTATAGCACAAATCACCCACATGGGGGTGGCCATGGAGGGGCAGCAATAATTATTAGGAACAACATTAAACATCATGCACTAGAGAGATATGAACACGACTACTTGCAAGCTGCTAGTATTGCGATAGAAGACTACAGTGGGAACCTAACTATCTCAGCAATCTACTGTCCCCCCAAGCATAATAACAAAAACGAGAATTATGAGCACTTCTTCAACACTCTGGGCAGCAGATTTATCGCCGGAGGTGATTACAACGCCAAGCATCCCGAGTGGGGGTCAAGATTAGCAACGACTAAGGGTAGGGTACTAATAAAAGCTATGAAAGCAAATAACCTAAAACAGTTATCTGCTGGTCAACCTACATACTAGCCAAGCGACCCAAGAAAGATCCCAGATACAATAGACTTTTATATCACAAAAGGCATAAATAACAAACAAGTCAAAACTGAATCAAGTTTGGATTTATCTTCAGATCATACACCTGTAATAATTACTATATATTCGAAAATACTAGAGAAATCAAAACAACCTACACTCTACTCCAAAAAAAAACAGACTGGAAGCAATTTAGAGCTGCACTAGATGATATAATTGTAACAAACGTATCACTTAAAACGGAGCAGGAACTGAACAGAGCTGTTGATAATCTAACAAAGGCTATCCAGAACGCTGCATGGCAAGCCACCGTTGATTCGACCAACGCAAAAATAAAGGAAGAACCCCCAATAATAGTTAAGCAAAAAATAGCCGAAAAGCGTAAAAGCAGAAAGTTGTGGCAAACTACAAAATCAGAAGAACACAAAAGGAAATACAACAAGGCTACTAGAAAATTAAAACAGCCGCTCCTTAATCTAAAAACCCAAGGAAGCCAACAATATTTGGAGAACCTGGCGCCCACAGAGGCCAGCGATTATTCTCTGTGGAAAACTGTAAAAAAGTTAAATAGACCACTACAGGCAGTGCCACCTATAAGAAATGAAAATAACAGATGGACGAGGAACGACAAACAAAAAGCTGATGTTCTTGCAAATCACCTTAAGAAGGCATTCCAACCCTTCCCACCAACCTCCACTCCAGAAGAAAATGGAGAAATCCAAAACTGTCTTGATGCACCCTTCCAACTCTCACTTCCTATCAAAAAATTTAGAGCGAGTAAGGTAACATCAGTCACCAGTACAGAGATCAACAGCAGAAAAGCCCCTGGGTTTGACTTGGTAACTGGGAAAGTTTTACAAGAAACATCCAAAAAATGCCAGAAGCCATTACACAGATTTGCCATCCTCAGACTGGGCTATTTCCCAAACCAATGGAAAGTAGCCCAGATCATAATGGTCCCAAAGCCAGGAAAAGACGCACACTTGCCATCATCATATAGGCCCATTAGCCTGCACCAGCTTTGTCGAAGGTATTCGAAAAATTATTCCTAAAGCGCCTGAAGCCAATATTGGAAGCAGAAAATTTACCATTTACCAGCCATCAGTTCGGATTCAGGAACCTACATACCACAATCGAACAGGTCCACAGAATGGAAAAGAAAATTAACAGCGACCTGGAAGGGAAAAGATATTGTTCGGCCGTCTTCTTAGATGTGAGCCAAGCGTTCGACAAGGTCTGGCACGACGGCTTACCGGTGATGTGAAGTATCTCGGTATACATCTAGACAAAAGATTAACATGGAGAAAGCACATCTTTACTAAGAGGAAGCAACTAGGGTTGAAGCTTAACAAATTGTATTGGTTGATGGGAAGGAAATCCCAACTCTCAATGGGAAACAAAATCCTAATTTATAAGTCGATACTGAAGCCGGTTCGGACTTATGGGCTCCAACTCTGGGGATCTGCGGCGAACTCGAACCTTGAAATTCTGCAAAGGTTCCAGAACAAGGGGTTAAGAATTATAGCCGGTGTTCCATATTATGTGCCAAACTATGTCATACATAGAGACCTCCAAATTCCTACCATCCAAGAAGAAATCAAAAGTGTGAAAATCAAAAGTGTGAGTGTAAAATATCGTGCCAGTTTAACAAACCATTCTAATATTCTAGCCACACAACTATTAGTGGATATGGGTGTCAGACGAAGGTTAAAGCGTTTCAAGCCCTCGGACTTAATGACCAGATTTGACTAGTGTCGTGTTTGCAATTTATCACTGTTAGTCTCAACAAATAAGCATGTAGTTATGTTAGTTTTAGTAAAGAAGGTGTTTCACTGGAAACATCTTCACATGCCATTACATTAAGCAGTCATACCAATTACTTATTGTCTAACTAGACAGATTGTAAGATAATAAAAGTTATTATAAAAAAAAAACTAAACGTTTTCGAGCAAAACGCTTGTCGAATTTTTTGCTCAGTATTTGATGTAGAATCGCGCGATGTAAATATTTTCCGCCATTTAAGATTCACCCTGTACATATTGTGAGGTTACCTGTACATCTCACGAAATGTTATATTTATTTACCCGAAATAGTTGTATATAATCTACTATGATTTATATGCATTATTGTTATTATAGAAGAAGATAGATAGTTGTTAGAAGAAGTAGCGCAGTAAATATAACTAGCTACATGAGTTGATAGTATGTGTGGCAAGTTTACTCAATCTTCACCTAGCAATAAGTAGGGAGGTAGTCAGCTGGATTGTTATTGGTATGAATGTTACATCAATTGCCAGAATGGCATCGGCTGACTTTTGAAAGGGGGAAAAATCCATTAATTATATTTTCCCCATAGCATGTTGGGGATGTAAGGGAATGTCCCTCCGCGACTCCTGTGAATAAGGGAATGTCTAGCTGAACATAGTCCAGTTGCAGAACTTGCACTGGAGGATTGGTGCACCAGAAAATATTAATTTGCCTGAATGTAAAATACATTTTTAATAATACAATTTTTTCTTAAATCCATCCGCTCTCCGCCTTATATTATTATATGACATGTGTTCCTGGCGCCCCCCACCCCCCATGCATAATTTCCATTAGCAGGGTGTTGAGATTTCCATTACACAACATAAACTGTTTACATTAATTAGCAACACAACTTTGAAGAACATTAAATAAATGTTTTTGCAAATTATTACAGCTGACCGCCCCCCGACACAAGTTTGTTGGTTGCAGCCATGATGTTTTCTGTAGACTTACTCGAAACAATCACAAACATATAGAAGTCATATGTGGTATAACGAAGCCGATATTACACCCACAAAATCACCATTAGTGGGTCTGGCTCTATGCTACAAGAGTTATGATACTCGTACTAGCACGTAATATAAAATATTAAAGCTAATTAACCACGACATATTAAATAACTCATCGCCCCCATTCCAAAATACAATTCGTGTGTCCCGAAATATTTTTTGTCAATTACAACATATAGAATATTTGGTATTATAGCAGAATCAATATCCAAAATACTTAACAACATAGATGTAAAAAATACTTTACATGTTATGTTAGATAATAAACCCCCGTCCTTAAACTAAATATACTTTTCATTAGGAAATTACCCCCTTTTCCATCGAAATAAAAAAGAAATAGAAGCTGGGTTCTGCGTGGGAACAGTTTGAAAACCACTGGTCTATGGGTTAGTTTGGTTCCGTTGTACTAACATGTTGGTCTGAATTCAGCTCAACTCCTTCGCAACGATTACCGTCGTCAAAACCCAAATCGTCGCTGTTGTTAGTTTAGATGGTGCAACGGCACCTAAAGACCCAAATCAGCAACAGTTAATGAATTAGGTGGCCCAAGAAGCTAGTCCAAATTGATCTATTCTATTGAAATTTGCTTAAATATTCAAATATACCCACCATGGGAATTCTTGCTGTCCGTAATGTAAATCGTTGAAGGTGCTGCCGTGGACGTCGTGGTGGTCGTACTTGCCGTTGTACTCGCGGTGGTACTGCTGGTTGTAGTCGTCGCCACGTCTGGGGGAGTATTGTCTGAAAGATCAGCCAGTTGGGGTCCTTCTTGGGCTTGATTCTTCACCAGAAGCACAACATCCGTTTCAGATAGGTTGTATTCCTTCAGCACGGCATCCAGCTGGGTGTACTTGTCTTGGACAACCACCGCTTTGTCTGATTGTTTGCATTTGCAAATTTCACAACCTTGCTTGTTCAGCTTGAAGCCGTTTTCGCAAGCCTTCCTACACGTGGCCAGTGGAGGACACCCTGGAGCTGGCTTTTTCACCTCGCTCGTATGGACGTCGCACATGTGGGCGATGCACTTGGGTTCTCCATCCTTGCACGTGCAGTTCGTGCATGTGTCTTCGACCCAAGTGTCCAAATGTTTATAAACCTTCCCTCCAGATAGACAAGGCCTGAAGGAGTCATTCTCGCTCACGGGTGAGCAGAAGGAAATCCCGTTTTGGCATTTGCACTCGTCATCCCCATGGGAGTTCCACGTCTCACCGTCGGAATAAGTGGTACCATTGACCAGGCACCCCATGTTGGGGTGCACGTCCTCACAATTGTATATATCACAACACATTCCAGGTTGGTTCCTTCCCCGCCGTAGAATATGAGGCCGCTGGTTTTCGTTGCATTTGGTGGAGGGGCAGGGGAAGCACACGCACTTGTCTTCCACCTGGCGGCCGTTATAGGTCGTGGGGAAACTGTCGTCGGGACAGGGCACGCATTTCACTTTCTCGCAACACCCTTCGACGTCCTTAACTTGAACAGAACGTTCGTCGCACAAGTGCAGGAGCTCACACTTTCCGGGATCACACACGCACGTGCCGTTCCTGGGAGTCTTGTGGGGGTCCACACATTCGCACTTGCGTCCGTCGCGGAGGGTAGCGCCAGGGAGACAGGGGCATTCTCCGTCTATTTGGTCCTCTTTTGGGCAACCTTCGCAGGAGTACGTGGGGCAGCAAAGTCCGGGGACGTTGGTACCGTTCGTGGCCAAGACGAGGGTGCTGGTGCATGGAGGTTTGTCGCAGAGACTGTGGTCGCACTTGCAGCCCCCTTCGATGGCTAGGCTGTCGCTTGGACAAGGCTCACTTGGAAGCTCCGGAGGACGATACGCCCCTACAAGAAAAAAAGTTGGATTTAGAGGGGTGTATAAAAGATCGAGCAAACGAGGAAGGTTAACATCTAAAAAGGGAATATTGACCGTAGCCGGTGAATATCAAGGTCACAGCGATTAAATATTTTCTGAATGTTTAAGACTTGTACATGGGAATTTAATAAATGTATTTACTTACTCAGTATCTAAGAAAGCCCTTGATATGAATAAGTAAATCGTTGGATAATTAATAATAGTTGTTATGTAGAACCAGACAAGACATATCAATAGATATCCAAATATCCACTGAATAATTTTACTATTTATAGATGGTTCGTTATATTATATCGAAATTTCCAGATATTTAATCACAATTTTAAATTCGTTTCTTTAAAACATTTATATATTTACTTGGTTAAATCTGCAGTCGTTCACCTTAAGCATAAATGATTTAGTTAAATCGCATATTTCCTGCGATTCAGCATATTCCACGCGATTTAACTGAATCAGAAATCAATTAACTAAATACCCAGCGATTAAGATTTACAACGGGCGCTTAATTTAAATCATAAGTATTAGCTAAATTTAAGATGCTTAAGAAAAATTACTGCGATTTAACTTAATACCGTATTATACTTTAAAAATAAATTTGCTGCAATTTGTTGTAATCTTCCACGTCATAGTACAATCTCGAAATTTCAGTGTTTTAGCTATATTCCTGGGGCAATTTCCTGCGATTTAGCTTAATCCTGCACGATAAATTGACATGGCAAGAAATTTAACCAAATTTCAGTTGGTTTATAAAACAATTTCATGCGATTTATGTTATTTAATTAAATCCTAAAATCAATTTCAGATTGTTTTTAGGTAGATCGCTTGGGAATTTTCCCGAAATTGAACTCGCTACTAACTTAGAAGACAGATTACATCGTAACAATTTCAGCCAACTTTCAGACAGTTTGGGTAAATTTCCTGCGATTTATATATATTTTGAACAACACAATTAAATTTAAAGATGTTTTGCGGAATTTCAGATACGTTTAGCTAAATCTCCTGGGAAGCTTCACGCGATTTAATTTAATCCAAATTTAATTCGACACAGTTACATCTGGAACTTTTCAGCTAAAGTTCAGAAGCTTTAGTTACATCAATCGTACGTGATTTAAGATTTATTCGTAGACGATTTAATAAAAACTTAGGAGAATTACTTAAAATCAAGTCTATGCAAATACGTATCCTGCAACCGAAAGTACTCTTGGATGATTTAGTTAATCCACTAATCTTAGCGATTTAATTAATCTCCTTGTATTTACCTTTCCTCGGACGATTTCCTTAAATCGCAAAAAAATGGTTGAAGCGACTTAACGGAATAGTTTACAAATTAAATTTATCCTCAAATGGAAAATTTAGTTATATTCCAATGAATTTAAATAAGTGATAAGAAATTCAGAGCGATTTCATACCGATTACATGAACTTTTAAGACTTAAAACTTAAAGAGGATCTAATTATTCAAAACGCGTTCAATTTAAGTAACCAGAACGCAGGAGATTCAGGCAAATTTCAGTTTCCCATAATTTATATAAATCTTCTAAAACGACAATGAATCTTCTCGGAATAAGTTAAATCGCCAGGGCATAGCATTAGCTAAATCCAAGACGAATAATAAAATTCGGTTGAATCCTAAGCCATTTAACTTAACAGGCAAAGTTCTATTTTAACTTGCTAAAGATTAACACAGGCATAGGAGAGAAGATCGCTACGTCTCGTAAGAGACAAAGCACCCTAAGAAGAAGAAGAAAGATTAAGAATCAATTGTTTTTTCTACTATTTGCATAAGACATCTAGGGTTACGATAAACTGCAAGACAGTTAGATAAATATGAGGCGGATTACTGGCCAACGTGGTCCAATAGTTAAGAGTGCTGAGCTCCGGTGCTGAAGGCCCATCGTTCACATCCCAGAGTGGATGCCAAGCCAGCGGCCTGCCCAATTGTTCAAATGAACAAGGAGTTGCAATGCGGATGTCGCCTGCGTGATACCCACCACATCACCACGTGACATGAATTTGGCATGCGACAAGCTCTGACGTTCCACATTGCAGGCCAAACTCCTTCATGGTGTGTACAGCCTCAGCAATATTATTATTATTATTATTAAGTGGATTAGCAGAAGATGTGGTTAAATTGCAGTACATTGGGTATAGATAAATGTATCATGGAAGATTTAAAAGATGTTACATTTGTTTGATTTTGCCGCTTCTTACGGATTAAAGTTTTATTTGAATTGCCGCTGTTAAATCGATTACTATTTTATTTTTAAGGGTACGCGAACGAGTATATTTAGTCTGCATGCCGATCGAAAACAGTTCTTAGAATCCTTTGTCCACCCAATGGTCCTGACATTCGTACGCTCCCCGGAAGTTCCACGTGGAATATTTTGTTCTAGAATTCTTACAACATACTTTGTAATATGGTGAAATACTAACAGCCGCTACACATTATGCTCGTTTTTTTCGGCAGTCGACTTAAGATCTCATTTCCACCCGGTTGCTTGGTAAGACCTCAGCGCCGACGACAAGTACTGCAGGGTACGCGAACGAGTATATTTAGTCTGCATGCCAATCGAAAACAGTTCTTAGAATCCTTTGTCTACCCAATGATCCTGAAATTCCTACGCTCCCCGGAAGTTCCACATGGAAGATTTTGTTCTAGAATTCTTACAACATACTTTGTAATATTATTGGCGCTCGTTTTTTCAGCAGTCGACTTAAGATCTCATTTCCACCCGGTTGCTTGCTAAGACCTCAGCGCCGACGACAAGTACTGCAGGGTACGCGAACGAGTATATTTAGTCTGCATGCCGATCGAAAACAGTTCTTAGAATCATTTGTCTACCCAATGATCCTGAAATTCCTACGCTCCCCGAAAGTTCCACGTGGATGATTTTGTTCTAAAATTCTTACAACATACTTTGGAATATTATTGGCGCTCGTTTTTTCGGCAGTCGACTTAAGATCTCCTTTCGACCCGGTTGCTTGCTAGGACGTCAACGCTGATGACAATTACTACAGGAGTTAGCCCAAGCTTCTGTGTTTGAACGCAAGTGATTTTGAGCCATAGTTTTTTTGGCAGCGTTTCTTGCCTGGGCAGAATATTCTGAATATTCACGTCAATCTTTCCTGCTGTGGTCCGACGAAAAAGCTCGTTTGGCCCGTAACAAAAATTCAAAAGTAAATAAATGAGGGTTTGGGTTGGTAGAATCGATGAGACCCCAGGTAAGAACAGTTAGGTAACCAAATATACAAGGAAGTCAAGAAAAAAGCGTCGGTAGAAGCGCAAACTTGCGTGTGGTCCCCATGGTTTGTGTTGTCCGTTCCGTTCACAGACCACTTTACAAAAAAGTAACAAGCGTTCAATAAAAAAAAACAACAAATAAAGCAGATCATAGAGATGGACAGGTGAATAACTTATTTTATCATACGTCGTACCAGATTCATGCGAGGATGCGAAGGAGTTTTCGAAACATTAATTATTTATAACCTACAGCACTCCATCACTCCTAAAAATCGTAAACAGTTAATCTCAAGTATTTGCATGTTTTTGCTTGTTTACTTTCCGCTGCCCTACATTTAAATTTCAACCATCATCCTACATAAAATCCGTGGGCAAAATAAATATTACAAAAATATTGCGTTCTACGGCACTTCTTTGCGATGCAATTAAACCGAAACGAGGTACTCGAGTAAATATTGCCATAGATTGCACAAGTTGAAGTATCATCCACTCCAACACGATGTTAACGACGGTATCACATCGAGCATCTCCCGATTATAATAACATGTATTTTTAGTATCTTTTATTATATAATTTTTTCACGAGTGAGCGCTTAATATTCTATTATAACCGCGGAGTCATCTCTGCTTACAACTTGTTTATAGTCGAAAGGCAGACGATCAATTTTGTTCGGATGCAAACGAGACGTGGGACCACACGCGAGCAAAACAAAATGCCTTCGCCAGATAAAACTTAATCAATTACAAAATATAATAATTCCTTTCGGCCTAATTAAACGAATTTGATTTGTCCGGCAATAACTTTCGTCGTTGACACTTTTATCTGCGACAAGCGGGCTGCGCGATAATGACTGTCTGACACAAATTCCGATTGAATTAGTTCTAATTCAGTGTCAGATTGTTGACCTCCTAATCGATCTTGTTAGGGGCATGAAAGCCCGAATCTTCCCCCGGTTATCATTCAAAAGAGTAATTTACTTTCGAACAAAGTGAGGTTCGTTTGTAGCACGACGGTGCATCAATGAAAACCAATTAGTGACTTCGCGCTCGTGCGGGTGGTTTTTTCGCCACTTGCAGTTCTCTATAAGTATAACGCGAAGAGAAGAAAAGTTTTGTATAAACCCCGAAGGCTCATAGATAATATATAAACCAAAATAAAAAGCGTTACGACACTGATTTAAAAATGTGTATTTGTTTGTGAACATAACACGAGCTTGAATTTTGAATCTTAACAATTTTTTATGTTGAAAACTTAACAACAAAATCAAATGTTCAAATGTTTTCGTTTTCCTTCATTCATTGCTAATTAGACAAAAATTTAAAGCTAAAACTGAATTAACACAAAATACGAAAGGGGGCCTTAAAACCATGGAAAATGTTCTTCTATACAGATTTACTGTTGGATTACCATTTTAAACGTTTAATTAAAATTATTAAATATAAATATATTTACCACCCTTAAGAAGAATTTAAAGCCATTTTCTTCAGAAATATACTATTGTGTCATCGATTTAAACATTTGTGTTCATGAACATGTACCGAGTATGAATTTTGAACCTTAAAAATTTACAATTCCATGGAAAACTTAATAAAAAATGAAATCCAAAAATATGCGGTTCGTCCCCGATTTTAGCATTTGTGTATGTGAAAATCACATGATTGTGAATTTTGAATCCTTCCTTCCGCGTCGCGTCCATTAAGCAAACGCATACGCTTGTATAAGTTAACAGATATAAGAATTTTAGTGTCATGTAAATGGAACTTAAATTACAATCATTAAAATATTCATAAGTGGCAACTGTATCTACCCATGTTTTGGGGATATTTTAGTCTAAAATAAAACAGAAACCGAAACTGCAAAGGCAGAGTCTTATCTCGTAAAAGGTAAATGGAAACTTCTGTGTGACTTTCATTGATACAAATGGTTGAAATATAAGAAAGTTGAAGTCAAGTACTTTCCTTACTTTTTAAGGGTTGTCCAAACCAAATATATTGTAGTTTGGATTGTAGCTTCGACAAATTTACGGAAAAACGAATCTCAGAAACTTTGAAGAACTCTGTAGTTTCCCAAAAACGAATTTTACATATGAACCTTACAAAACAAAATTATTTTATAAATAAAATTTAATTATTTGTTTTTCTGCAAACAGGCATGTTTTCTACATGCGGTTTTCCAACAATTGATTTAAAGTAGGATCGGGAAAATTGGGCATTTAAATTGCTCCATCTTAAATTAACACAGCATTAGCTTAGGGAAAATCGGTGCTTGCTCCTTAGTAAGCAAATTACGATCAAATTACAAAACTATCAACATTAAAAATAACATTTATATTTGAATGAAACTACGAATTGAATCTCAATACGCTTTTATTCAATTCAATATAAATATTAAACTTCAGATTATATTCAGGAAAAGAATTTATAAACACACAGGCAGCCAGCTGAATGAAACTAGTTATTCCACTTCTACATAAACGATACCAAACGAAACGTATGATGTAGCCTACGGGTTCAGCTAGTTATGGTGTTTCATTTTAGGATTTTAATCTCAGTAATGTGTAATTAACGTATGCATGTACGAAGTTAGTTACGCAAAGAGAAAACCCTAATAACACACAATAACAGCCAAGCCCCCAATTAAGGCATTTGTATCAGAATAACTAGTACGTAAAATGTAAGGATTAAGACCCAGTTGATGCACGCCCGGAAAATTTCCGGGTTAAAAATAAAATTAAACAAATTCAATCCATCTTCAGGGTCAAAATTAACAAAATTTCGAATCAGATATTTACAGAAAACAGATCGTGTTCTAGACTAATTCATATTCATGCTAAAGTACAACTTCTTCGTGGAGTTCCTTGCCTTTTACAAGACGTAGCGTTTTAAAGTATAGACATAGGGGACCTACAGCTCAACAGGGGCTCCAAACGCTTCTACTCCGGAGAAGATTTACTAGACAGAATATCTCGGTGGGTTGCCATTCACTTGCGAAGGAGAACGACCGCTAAAAATCCGATGTTCCCGTTGGGGGTTGAACCCCAGACTTTCAGCGTAAAAGTCCAACGCGCTGACCTCTACCCCAGGACAATGTATACTAGATGTAATAAACAAAAAATTAGACAGCAACGAATTGGATTGGCCTGCTTTTTCAATATTGTCAAATACGTTTGTGAAACTATTATTATTATATTATTTCCAAAGGTTAATTTATAAGAGGTCACTTTTTCGGAAATTACGGGAACGCGATCGGGTATGTTTAGTCTGTATGCCGATCGAAAACAGTTCTTAGAATGCTTTGTCTACCGAATGATTCTGAAATTATTACGCTCCCCGGAAGTTCCACGTGGAAAATTTTGTTCTAGAATTCTTACAACATACTTTGTAATATGGTGAAATACTAACAGCCGCTGCATATTGGCGCTCGTTTTTTTCGGCAGTCGACTTAAGATCTCCTTTCGACCCGGTTGCTTGTTAAGACCTCAGCGCCGACGATAAGTACTGTACGAGTCAGCCCAAGTTTCTGTGGGTGAACGCAAGTGGTTTTGAACCGAAGTTTTTTTTTGGCAGGGCTTCTGCTAACTCAAGTTACCGTATCGCTTTTCTTGCCTGGGGCAGAATATTCACAACAATCTTTCCTGCTGTGGTCCGACGAAAAAGCTCGTTTAGCCAGTAACAAAGATTCAAAAGTAAACGAATGAGGGAAAAAGAAATTATAAAACACACAGGCAGGCAGCTGAATGAAACTAGTTATTCTACTTCTACATAAACGATATCAAACGAAATATATGGTGTACCCTACTGGTTCAGCTAGTTATGGTGTTTTATTTTAGGATTTTAATCCCAGTACTTGGTAATTAACGTATGCATGTAGGAAGTTAGCTACGCATAGAAGAAATCCCAATAACACACAATAACAGCCAAGCCCCGAATTAAGGCATTTGTATCAGGAATAACTACTACGTAAAATTGAAGAATTAAGAAAATGCTCAGTTGATGCATGCCCGAAAAATTTCGGGGTTAAAAATAAAACTAATCAAATTCAATCTATCTTCAGGGTCAAAATTGACCAAATATAAACATCCGGATCAGATATTAACAGAAAAAAGATCGCGTTTTAGGCTAGGTAATTCATATTCATGCTAAAGTAAAGCATAGACACAGGGGACCTACAGCTCAACATGGGCTCCAAACACTTCTACTCCAGAGTAGAGTGGAGTAGAGAAGATTTAATAGACAGAATACTTCGCTGGTTTACCATTCACAAATCCGATGTTCTGGTACTGGGGGTTGAACCCCAGATCTTCAGCGTAGAAGTCCAACGTGCTGATCTCTACTCCACCACGATGTATACTAGATGTTGTAAATATTAAGACAGCAACGAACTGGATTGGCCTGCTTTTTCAATATTTTCAAATACATTTGTGAAGCCTTCGTCTTGTAGCGATTTTCATGATTTCATGATTCGAAATTGTTTTCCCAGCCAGCTTTGTCTTAAATTACCACTTCTTTTGTTTAATATTTCACTTGTTTCCCCTGTTTGTTTAAGGAGTACGTTTTCTTTTGTTTTTCATACAATACTATTTCCCAGATTAAACATAATACTGAACTGTTTTCAGAAATTTTCTCATCGCTTCGCTTTATTTGTTCCTCGATTAGGACTGTTATTTTAATATTTCTAAATTCATCTCCATAATTTCCTCCATTCTTACGAATTTTTCTGAAATGTGTTTTTATTTCATTCACAAAACAAACTGGAAAACACGCGCAAACTAAAAGCCACGCAACTCTTAACTCCGGTAAAAAACGGCCATTCACCAAAAATTTTTTGCCCCGTTTTAATTAAAAGCTCTTAAACAGAGAACGTCGTCGAATTCGTGGCCGGAAAAAAGTTGCTTTTTCGTGCACCTCGCCTTGTTGGGCCAATAAAAAATTTATACATTCCACAAAGCCCGTATTTCGAGTAGACAGAAACATACGGCGCTCATTTGTTTCAAGTGAGATGAATAGAGTCTCCACTAGTGCAAAGATAGAGTTCGAGGTAGAATAAAATGAGCATCGCTATTAACCACCCTTGATCTATGCTCCCCCGAGTGAGATGCACGCTACACTCCCAGAAAACAGGCGGTATTTAAGTTAAACGGATAAGGAGCAAGCGGCGCTCCATCTCGCTCGACTATACTCGTACGTACGGGGTTGGAAGTTCAAGGATGAAACAACGCATTGTATTAAGCTCCCTCAACTATTTATAATAAAAATTATAGTTTGATAGTAGCAGCTACCACGATTCTACCAAGTTATCCGATCTATAGGGGAATTAACGATTAAACCGCGGCCGCATGCGATTCGATCCGGAACTTGTACGAGGGGCGTTTGAAAAGTTCTTGCTCTAGCAAATGACTACCAGAATAGGAGTTATATCGCGCTGTAAGAGTGGCGAGTTTCAAAAGGCCATTCAATCGATCGAACGCGTGCTACAAACGCGCATCTATTCACAAATTTGAAGATAGATACGTCCTAGCAGATTACGTTGCCAGTTAAGTTGTCCCGGAATCTCTCCGCTCTCTCTCGGATGTCAGTGTAGATTGCATTCAGTGACTGCGTTTTCCGGAAAAGCCCGGAGCTGTCAGAGAATGCGCCGGAACACAAACAACAACATTTCTAATTAAAGTTTGACGAGTACGACCCGATAAGCTCCACCAAACTCGATTAAAATTAGCTTCTCGTCACTCTTTTTCGCGTCACAATTTTTCCTATCGTGTCGCTCAGCAATTATTTGATGTGTGGGGTAATAAACGGGACCCCAAATATAGTGCGCGTGACAAGGTTTAATTACCTCAGATCCGATTTGCTTAAATTCGGTGTTTTATTGTGGGAACCCCCGATATTTATTTACCGCAAATGCGTAAACGACCTAAAACTAGCCACGAATGACGACGTTACCCACAAATTAAGAAACATAAGTCCTAAATCCAGAGAATGATACAAAGGAAGAACGTGGTCGCCGTAACGCAAAATCTGAATCCAATTTGGATCGTTTCTAAATAGCATTACCTTGAGGAGTTTTACTTTGAACCCGGTGTTACAAATTACAAAAGCAAGTGTGCATGCAAATAAAATCAAATATTGGGTTTCTAGCTTTTCTAAATATTCCTTTGATTCTGTTAACTTAAAACCAAGTAAAGTTCATGTTCAATTAGTTTGTCAACTTCGTTGATTTTGTTTGGGTTGATTTGGTGTCTAGCTTTAAATTCTGTTTCGTTATGCTTGTTCGTAGTCGTAATAATTGTATGAAGGTATTAGAGGTATTTATTAAACTTGACTGTTAGTATTTCACCTGGAAAACAATAAGGTATGAGATTTGTGTATTATCTTCGACAACTAACATGTAATTTTGGAGGAAAATGGACCTTTCAATTGCATGTTTTTTGTGAGTAATATTTGGATATAGGTGTGAAGAACATTTTAATATGATTTTGATAATCATTAATTGTAATATTATTAATTTAAGGTGATTTATGTTTAAAAGAAATATTAATAAAAACATTGATGGGCCGTGTGAGGTGTCAAACCATTCCTTTTTAAATAAGGAATGTGGCTATAATTTCAGTTTTGATGTAAATGATAATTTCCAAAAGTTATTTAAATATTTAAGATTCGGTTAATTTGTGTTAATTTCATTCTGCTTTCCTATTGGTTGAGGAAGTCACATGTTTTTTGTAAAATGTACTTATTTTTGTTTGTATTATGATGTTGCCATGGTTACGTGCTGAAGAAAAAAAAAAGAAAAACGGGGACTTGCCATGAAAATCTTAACATGAACATACGCTCCTCTGGCGAGTCAATTAAAATTGTAGTTTTGTGTGTTTAGTATATCCTGTTTGAATAAAACTATATTATTAAGTGTTACGATTCAAATCAACATTCGGTAAATTAGCCTAAAATTAAAAATTTGTTGTTTTTCGACATGCTTTGTTTGTATTTACGTTTGACGTTTAAAATGTTAACAAACTTCAAGGTTAGGAATCATCTACAAGTTGGACCAAAGTTTTAATACCGGTTAATTGTTTGAGAGATATGCGCATCATATTCTGGAATTGCAACTGGAATATCCATCGAAGTTAATTTAAAATAAATTAAAACAAATAAATAACATCGAATCAACAACAATTTGAAAAGTGAAGCAAGTTTGGAGTCAACAATTTAAAATGAAAATGTAAAAGTGCAACGTATTTATGAGTTTATTGGTATATTTGAATATCTGCAGTAATAAGCAGTAAATAATATTTGGGTTGATTACCATGTGAAACGATTTTATGAATACGAAGATACTCAGTCCAAAGTTTTTCTGCGAGGAACTTAGAAAAAAGCAACAAGTGATGGACTTTCGTTTTGAAGTTCAAGATCAACAGGGCCATCCTAATTTCATCTAGTGGATTTCACCAACACGAGAAGAAAATAAGCAAGTGCTCCTATGTGAAAAGGTAGTTCCGTTTGAAAATGCTTTGTTAAATTAGACCTTACTATTTATTTCATGTAACGTTGTCATTTAATTGTTAAAGTTGTTATTGTTGTTGTAATTCGATAACATTTAATTCATTTCTTTGTTGCATCCATATTTTATAAGTTCATATGTACTACGTTGTATCCTTCGCCTTGTTCAGTTAACCAGCGCAAGAATTTAAAGGTTATACAGCAGTTACCAAAATTCATATTATAAACCTTGAGATAAGAGTTCTTCTAAAGCTTGAAGTGTGCTCTTTGTGCTGTTTCAACAACTTATGTAATAATATTGTAGGAGTAATATTTTTTTCCATGTGAAAGGGAGATCATCTTCGTTAGGGGTGCAAGTAAAGCAACATTTCCCCTTTTTCAAACGTAATATTTTTGTGTCTTCAATGTGGGGCTCATATGTAGGTCCCTGAATAAAACATCGTAATAATATTTAGCATTTTAAGATTGAATTAGGACCAACTTGGATGCGCTTGGAATAAATTCGGATCCTATAAATTCTAGGGATACCTAGCTTTCGATTTTAAATTGTTTGATAGTATTCCTTCTCAGGGATTCAGGAATACTTTTTAATTAAATTTTACTAAATATGGACTCCATTTCAATTAATTCGAATCCTAGAATCTAAATATTCTTGAAAATAATACCTTTTGGCTCAATGATATCCCACAATTGAACAACATTTAGGTCCGAATCCCAAATTAGGCCGAATCCGAATCAGACTCCATATCGAATAATATCTAAATTTGGACTGAATTATTTACTCTAGGCAAATATTTGTAGAAAGAATAGTTGTTAATGTGAATCGGATTTAAATAGAACCGATTTCGAGTTTAATTGAATTAAAATTTACTACTGAATGCCCATCAGAAAGAAGATTTAATTTCCAATCGTTTCTAATCCATATTTAACTGAGACGTGGTAATAGGTTCCAATTAAGAATCCAGAAAACGTCTTTTCCAAATCTTGTAATTTGACTTACGGATGGATACGGTGCGGCTTTAACGATATTCGGATGCTAATTAATTCTAATTCCAGGCTATTTTAAACCGAATTAACTCCAACTGAATCTAGACCCCAACCAAATTTGGACCGAAATAGAATTCGTTTCCAATAATGTTTAACTCAAATCCAATTCAGATTCAGTTTGTAATATTCTTTGAATTTTAATGACCAAACGAAAGACAATTATTCAAATGCAACATTTGCAGTTCTTTAGTTTAGAAATGCATGAAACGTTTTTAAAAATCTGGAACTACAACGTAAGTAAACGGAACTAAAGTGGAGTGGCTATGGCAACCATCTTTACTGTTGCATCCTAAGGTGATGCGGATTCCTATAGCCTTGAAATCGCTTCAACGACAAACTCAACGCTAGGAGAGTTTTCTACAATTATTCAATTTAATATCGCACTTCTGTTGGGATGCATGTAAACTATTAGTAAGCAAATTGAACAGGAAGTGCTGCATCACCAGTCAAGTTTTCTTAAAATGTTCAATTGTTGAAATTTCTTGGATAAGGCCAATGGTAACTCTATCAAATCTATTAAACTACTTATATATCAGAATTTTGTCCTTTAAATCAGTTTGAAGTTTCTTTAATTAAGCAAATTACGTTATTATCGATTACATTACTAGTTACGTTTTCTTTTTCTTAACACAATAATCCTGTTTTTGTGAACAAAACATACACGCGTGGATAGAGACCTTTGGAATCACCGGCAGCTGTTGAAAATGGAATTTCCCCATCAGTAGCTATTTTGGTTATATCAAAATTGGCGAGTTTGTTTTAACATCCAATTAAACCGCGAAAGCCACAGTAATTATTCAACCAAACCAAAAATCACAAATCAACGGCACAGTCCCAATCAATTAAACAAAGTATCGAAATAACGAATCCTGAACTTTTTTACGAGTACGGGTTTCAGCGATCATTATATGGATGTTATACATTTCAGTTTTATGGTGTACATAAACACAGAGAGCTCGCCGTAAACTCTGTGCTTTAGAGCCTTCCTTCTATTTACTATTTATATGTCCCGGGGGGACATCAAACAAATGGGGGTTATTGTGTTGCACGTGCATGTCGGATGTAATAACTTCCTTGTCTGACCACGGAACGCTTCATTGTTACTCGCGAATTGCTTTTGTAGTTGTAATTACGGCCCCGATTTTTCTCCCTTCGTTAACGGATCAATTCCGGGAATTCGCCACGGAGGAGGCACGGAGCAAAACTAACGTTATAGTTTCAGGGAAGAATTAATTGGTATTTCGATTACCATGGTGTACACTGCACTCTGCCTTTCGGCGTTCCAGACGACATCAAACGAAATTCAATTAAGCCGATTCGAACCTAATGATATGCCGCACGAAAAGCCATTAAATTTAACAATCCCCGTCTTTATGCCCGAAAAATAAAGAAAATCCATTTTTGCGCTTTTCATAAAACAAGGACGGAATTTTTCGATTTAGATACTTCAACTCGGGAAGAGGTCAAACGGCAGTCCGCACAAGAATATTTTTCAGAGGGCGATCTCGCAACTCGAGGTAATCTTCTTAGAGTTGATAGATTCTGGTTTAAGGTCGGGCATCCTCGGCAAATGGGCTTAGGGATATTTGCTTGGCAAATACAAATGGGGTGGCAGCCCAGGCCCCTAATATTCAACCTCCGCCAGTCACACAAACGTTAATTCCGAGTCTGAAACTGACACATAATAATATACTTCCAGCTACTTAAGCTTTTCATATCCTGGAATAATGCTCGCGATTTCTCGTTTATTTTTATTTTAACTGCGTCAATTTTGATAAATTTAAATGAAGTAGTTTCTCCAATAAAGCAGAAAAGTTAAACTCGTCTCATAAGCGGGGCATGCAGTACTTAATTAAAACAGAAGCAATGCAATAGATGTAAAGACACATAGAAAACGTAAAATAATGTAATGATGATTATAGTTATGAGAAGGACTATAAAAATAAAAGAATGAAGACGTGTAAAAGCAATGAAGTAGAAGGAGAGGTATACGAAAAAGGGACATAAAAAACGTTGGACGGATGGAAATGAACAGTAGAAAAAGTAATGGAAAAAGATAGCAGAAATAACGGCAGAGTAACGTAGAAAAGATTGAAGTAGTAGAGCGGAAATAGGGAAGTGGAGGAGTACAGTACACAGTGTGACGAAACGATAAAGAAAGGAGTGGCAAGGAAAGTGGTAGGAAATTTAAACATAAACTTAACAGCGGAAGGAAGTTAGGGATATAAAAGTGTTACAACAGGAAGCTGATCCTACGAAATAAGAGATAACATAGAAGAAAATAGGGGAGTAAAAGCAGCAGTTGGAGATGTAAAAATTGAGGGAAGATAGAGCAGCTTTATAAAAGTTTGAGATGGACAAAACGAGGGCTAGAGGAAATTGAAAGAGTAGAAAGAGGTGAGAGATATAAGAATGGATAGATGGGGAGAGACTTTACAAGTACAGGCTAACATAAAAGCTTAGAAGAAACAGGCGTGGTAAATGATCGATAGGTGAAAGTAAAGACATGATTAGGAAGATGGTACTAAAGATAATAAGACAAAGACGCTTGCTGCGATGGTAAGAGGGTTGGAAACGGCAGAGAAGTAGAAAAATACTCGTAAGAACGTGCATTAAATACAAACGGACAATCGTAAAAAGAAAAGGAAAAATAAATATAAAAGAGAAGTAAAAAGAGAAATGAAAAGACGGTAGAAAGTGCGGAAGTGGAAAATGGTAGAAACTATACAACGGACTTGTGGTGGCAGTCGGCTTCAAAGGAGAGGAGTCCAGGTTGGATATTTAATAATACAACACTTAAATAACCGGTCCCGACAAGCGGCTTGGATAAATTCGCAACTACACGTGCCTCTGCCTTCAAGAGATACTTTCCTAAAATTTTGTGAAGGAAAAGCCAAAAAGATGAGTTTCCATCCCCCATTCTACAGAGGTTGATACAAGAGAACTTGAAGACGCTTTTTCAAATAGCAGTTGGCTGCAAGTTCTTGGAAGAGCCATTTTGTGGTAGACCTAAACTTCTTTTCAATTATTTGATTGTTATATAACGCAACTAAAGACTCTGGGCGAGAGACTCCAGACAAATGAGACCCTGAGAGACGTAGAAGAAATCAAAGTAGAGGGCTGTATCGTACGGATAAAAGTGATGGCGGTAATAAAAAGGGACTTGTAGCAAAGGAAATGGAGGGCCATAAAAGAAAGACAAGGTCTTGAAGAATGATATCAAAAAGATAAGAAAAGATAGCAGGGAAATGTCACATACCGTGATAAGTGAAAATGGAAAGGCGAAGTGGAAGTGTAGAGTCTTAAGAGAAGTGAACAAAGGGAGGAAGATTGCAATTATTTGAGATATAAAAAACGGAAGTTAAGTGATATATCAAAACGATGAAAAAAGAAGAGAACAGCAAAAGAAAAAGGAATGGAAAATGAAACAGCAGGGTGGGTATTGGAAAGAAAAATTTCACCCTCTACAAAAGGCAGCAGTATTAAACACTTAACACGCTATCCGCATATCCGACACCGACAGAAGAAATCTACCTCATGTCTTCCCTCTCAAGAAATGATTACAAACCCCAAGAAATTCACAGAGCAATCAGCAAGGCAAATGAACCACGGGGTACCAAGGAAATGAAAGATTATATATCCAAGGCATTTGTTCCGTATGTTCAAGGTACTACATACAAAATAGCACGCTTATTACAAAGAAATAAAATAAACACAGTGTTCAAGCCGCATTCCACTCTACGTCAACAATATAGATCCCCCAAGGACCCGACACATCAGCTGCAGTGCCAAGGAATATACAGAATTCCCTGCTCTTGTGGAAAGTGCTATATTGGACAAACCGGCTGCACAGTAGAACATATAGTTGATTTGATCGTAGTCTTGAGCTACTAATATCTGATCTCCCGCAAACTTAGTGTATATAATGCATGATCGTTTAGTGGCATTCCCATGTTTCGACATTTCTTTTTCCATTCTGTGAGTACTTGTTCAAGATAGATTTTAAATAGTGTTGGCGAGAGACAGCATCCCTGTTTCAACCCTGTGGTCACCGTGAATACATGTGTTAAGTTGTTTCCTATCTTAATTTTTGTCTTTGGTTGTTTGTATAAGGTCTTAACTACTTTTATTAATTCCACATTTATGTTTGTTTTTTCCACAGCTTCCCAGAGTTTCTTCAATGGGACACTGTCGTATACCTTTTTAAATCTACAAAAAGTAGGTGTAGTTCTTGATTATATGCCAACTTCTTTTCTATAATTTGTGTGATCGAAAATATGTGATCCGTTGTGGATCTGCCTGCTCTAAAGCCGCCTTGTTCTTCAGCTTCCATTAATTTATATTCGTTTTCAACCCTTGTTTTTACTATCTTCCTATATATTTTATTAACGGCCGTGTTGTGCATTGCACAAACTAACTTAGCCTTGTCTCACACCAAAAGCGATGAGCCTCTAAGGCCTGTGAAAGCTTCATAATAATAATATTCTACTAATAGTGTTCGTTATCGCGATCCCTCGATAATTCTCACATTTGTTTCGGATCACCTTTCTTACATATAGTCGGTATTCTTCTGGTATTTCTTTTCTGTTTATACAGCCTTGAAAAAGTTTTTATAGGTGTTCGTACAACTTGCTACTTCCGTTATTTATCAGTTCTCCATATATATCAGCGGGACTTTTCCATTTTTCAAGGATATGCATTGTTTTTTAACTTCTTCTATTGTGAGTCTTATATGTGAACCTATTGTTCTTATATTAAGTGGGGTACTATTATCTTCAAATTCTCTACGTTGTTCTGTTAAAAGTTCTTTAAAGTATTCCTCCCATTTTTGCGGTTTTATGGTGGTCATAATCTCTTTTCTTCTTTCTTTCCTGATATTTTTTATTATTTTCCAAGTTTCTGTGCTTCGTGTTTGCTTTCATATTTGTCGAAATTTCAGTTTGTTCAACGGAATTGTCTAAAAACTATCCATCTGTGATTATCATAACGGTTTTGAATTTCTTTGGGAAAATAGTCAATAAGTTCTTGTTTTAAATTGTGCAAACTAACTTGCATACCTGCAAACACGTGCTCCGAATTTATCATATTATCATCCTTAACTAAGTCTTCCTTAAGTTCTTAAACACACTGTAATGAATCGAACGTCTTTTTTACAATTGAAGTCGAAAATAAGTTTCTTTATAAATCCTTTAACTTTGTCCGTGACTGATATTATGTTAATATTGCGGCCTTACCAACTGGTTTTCAGAGTGTTTAAATACTCGAAAATATCATCAAGGAAAGCGAACTTAAGAATCCAAAGGGAATTGGAAGATATGTTCTCGTATTTCGATTTCTCATATTGCAGGTACATCAACAGTTTCACTTTCGTAAACAGAAGTAAAATTATACTAAAAGGCTAGAGAAGAAAGCGATAGCACGGGGATAACAATGAGAAGGTGGAAGGTCGACTATTGGAAGGGAAGCCTTAAAATAAGTAACTGTTGTGGAGGTAGTTATACATAATAAATATAAATATCCAATTGATAAAGAAGTAAAGGGCAGTAGAGAAAGAGAGAGGCGGTCAAGCGCTATAGACTTCCAAGATGAAGATCTGGGGCTCAATCCCCACTACCAAAACATCGAATTATTAACGGCCGCTCTCCCTCGCATGGCAATGGTAAACCAGCGAGATATTCTGCCAAATAAATCTTCTTTGGAGTAGAACCATTTACACTTGCCGTGCTTTGGAGCCCACGTTAAGCAGTAGGTCCTCTACGTGGGTGATACTTTAACAAGCCTAACACAGGCATAGAAAAATGATTGTATCGTAAGAGACAAAGCACTCGAAGGAGACTATAACAAATACACGGAAACACCATTCTAAAACTACCTGAAATATTTGAGTTTAATTACTACTAGGATTAAAAATATTAAAAAATAAGCGTCCCGGGGCGGTCCCTCATAGTAAACATACTCTGGAATATTACTGACTTTTAGCTACCGTCTTCTAAGGATTTTACTCCCCAATTTATGAACAAATTGGGTTGTTTTGTGCTTCGTGTAACCGTCGGTCCCGGTTCTGCCTAGTAAATCTTCTCTCAAGTGGAAGTGTTTACACTTCCCGTAGTTCGGAGCCCACGATAAGGTGTAGGTCCTCTATGTCTGTGTCACTTTAACCGATCGATACGTATCGTAAGAAACAGAGGATTCGAAGAAGAAGGGAAAGAGGAATAAGGAGAACAAGCGAGAGTGGAAACTCTTAGGTGAGGCAAGGAGGTTCACTCGACAACTGAAAACAGAATACAAACTGGTAGAATAAGTACAACTCAACCTTAGAAGCAATTAAGACCTGTGCCTTGATTACTTGGATTATCTTTTAAACCCTTTCAACCGCACAAAAGCGCACAGTAATTTTTGTATATTCGATTTTTGAACAGTAAAATTTACTGGTGGAAGCGCTTTACCCATTTTTCGTATGAAAGACTAAGAGCGGAAAACTGAAACTTGCGGTCGCACTCTCTGCACGTGCAATGTTAAATAATACCCCCGGTATGGTGGCGGTGTGTAACGCTGTATAAAGTATTGACGTCGATTCCCAGCCGAGATTACCGCAAACAGTTGCGTGTGTCTAATTTCAAAGTCGCAAGATCTCCCTGTTAAAAGTTAATTAAGGCACGAACACGATTTGTTCGCCAAGACGAGATTTGCTCCACCGCCCCCTCCCCCTTATCGGCGCCCGGTAATTCTGTCCGATCGGAATTTTTCGCGACCGCTAAATTTAATGCTGGCTAATTGTTTATCTTCGAGAAATTCCTGGTAATTGCTCAAAATTAAAACACATGATGCAAGACAATGCTGCGTGAAGGTTGTAATAATTCAAAGTCGGAGATTTATTTAAAAAATTGATTTATAGCCAACCAGGGACGTATTCAAAAAATTAAACTGAAAATGAAGTAAATAATACCCAATTGCGATTTATTTCTTACAGTGGTGTGAAAAAGTTCTGCATTACCCAAGGAAATAATTATTTCTTGAAGTTTTGCTACATTTTTGGTATTGTTTCCAAATATTACTTTTAAATATTTGATTTTAAAGACTGTGTCAACAACTTATCTCTTAATTAGGTACTTGGAAATAAATTTAAATATGTTCTTTTCTAAAATCGGTAATCAGTAATTTAAATATACATGATTTTAAAGTAATCGTTTCCCCAAGAAATCGTGGAATTGAATAAAAAGCATTATTGAGCTGTGAGTTTTTACAATTTCACGCGTGGCTTATGCCGTAAATAATGTTTTGAGGAACTCAATCGAGTGTTTGGTGACAAGTCGTGTTCCTTAGCTACCGCAAATCGTTGGTACAATGAATTTCAACGTGGTCCACTTTCCTTAAATGACAACTTTCGAGCTTCTAAGCCAAAAACGGCAGTTATGGAGAAGAATATTGTCTTGTACGAAACATGATTGAAGAGAACCGGCATATTACTACCAGGAGTATTCAAGCAACTTTAAAGATTGGTGTGAAAGCAATTGACACCATTTTACACAACCATTTGATGGTACGTCAGCTTTGTGCCCGTTGGATTCCCCACAATTTGCCTCTAGTTCAAAAAGAAAACCGTGTGGCATGGTGCAGATCTACAATGGATCGCTTTGACAATGAATCATCTCATTTGGTGTACCACATCATTACAGGTGATGAAACGTGGGTATACTGCTATGATCCCCAAAGAAAGCAACAGTCGGCAGTTTGGGTCTTTGGGAACGAATCGGCTCCAACAAAAGTTGTGGAGGAAAATGTTCGCCAAAAACGTCCAAGAGGAAGGATTTTGCATTTTGCATGTCCTTAACAGTGGCAAAATGCCATCCGAAAAGAAACCGTTCAAATTATCGGATGAAAAACGACACGAAATAATTCTTCATCATAGACAAGGCGCTTCCTGGGCAAAGTAGTTTTAGAATAGTGTGTCTGTTTATTTGGTATAGCCTCCTTCGAGTGCTTTGTCTCTTACGATACCATCATCTCTTCTACGCCTGTGTTAGGCTTGTTAAAATACCACAGACAGAGAGGACCTACAACTTAACGCGGTCTCTGAAACACAGGAAGTGTAAATACTTCTACTCCAGAGAAGACTTACTAGCCAGAATACTTCGCTGGTTTAGCATTGCCATGCGAGGGCGAGCGGTCGTTAATAATCCGATGTTTCGATACTGGGATTGAACCCCAGACCTTCATCGTAGAAGTATATCGCACTGACCTCTAGCCCATGACGCCTCCCTCTTTCTCTACTGTCCTTTAATTCTCCATCCATTGGATATTTATATTTATTATATACAACTACCTCCCCAACTGTTACATATTTTAAGACTTCCCTTCTATAGTCGGCCTTCTACGTTCTCATTTTTATTCCTGTACTATCGCTTTTTTCTCTAGCCTTTTAATATACAGCAGACGCTCGATAACGTAAACACCGGATTATGGAAACATCGCGCTAATGTTAACACAAAATTCTTACTATAGGATCAAATGGAACGCCCGATAACGTAAACAACCTGTACAGCTCGATAACGTAAACACTTCTTTTTTATTGTTTTTATGATGTGCATACGTGACTCTCTGCTGTAATTTTACTTCCATTTGCGAGTGTTGAACTGTTTCTCTCCAATACCCACCCTGCTGTTTGGGTCTCCGTTACTTTGTCTTTTGCTGTTCTCTTCTTTCTTCATCGCTTTGATATTATTCCTCAACTTCCGTTTTTTATATCTCAAACAATTGCAATCTTCCTCCCTTTGTTCACCTCTCTCAAGACTACACTCTCACTTCGCCTTTTCATTTGCACTCATTACTATTTGTGACTTTCCACGCCTACCTTTTTTTTTGTCTATTTGGTATCACTCTTCAACTGACTCCTTTTGGCTTTTCCCTAATATAATGTTACGAAAGTATCTCTTGGAGGATGTACTATTAAATGCCCAATCTAGATTATCCTTCGAAGCCGGTTGCCACCACAAGTCTGTTGTCTAGTTGCTACCATTTTCCACTTCTGCACTTTCTATCTTTCTATCTTTTAATGTCCCTTTTTACTTCTTTTATCTTTATTTTTCCTGCTCCCATTTCGTTCTTTTCTACGATTGTTGGAGTATTTCCCTACTGTTCTTCCGTTTCCAATTCTTCTACAATCGCAGCAAGCTTCTTTGTCTTATTACCTTTAGTACTGTAGTGCGCGTGGCACTATATCACGTAGCTTGTGTTTTTGTTATTGTTTACTAGTTACGATATCTCTCTGTTTTTGTATTCACAAATAAATTAGTCTCTCCAAATTAGCAGTTTAATTCGAATATGTTTGATGTTAGGGCTTACTAAAGGGCCCTAGCATTATACTTGGTGACCCCGCGCGTTTAAAAGAATTCCTTCCTGCCATTTTTCCGAAGAAGAAATCCCAACGTTCAACTACCCGTCCGAGATTGTTTCACTGTGCTTGATCGTCCTCCTAGCTGTCTTCGTTGGTCTGCACAGCTGCATTTTGGATACGGATAAGTTTTTTTTAAATTTTGTTTATAATCATTTAAAATAACATTTCCAAATTTTGACAATGACGTTTATCTTTATTTTTCAATTGACGTTTTAGATGCGCCAGGTGTATTCATTTATCTACATCACATATTACATATTATCATGCTATTCTTTCAACTTTTTCCTATTACATTTTAAGATCTCAACCTTTCTTCCGTCACTTCTTTCTCTTTTCGGGAGTGCTGTTGCCTCGTCGTTCTGACGAACAAGTTATTTTAACTTGAGTCAGATCCGGGTGCGGCAGTTTCCCTCTTTCCCTTCTTTATCTATTTCTTCCGTTACTTCTTCCTCTGCTGGTTATTGTGATCTTCCTGCGGAAGAGCAATTTCCACAAAGGAATCTACTTTTACTCACATCATGCCATCACATACACGTGCACCGTTTTTGAATGTTTGTAAACATTGATTTTTTACGATTTTTGTTATGCATACATATTTGTTTCGTTTTTTTCTGTTTTCAGAATGCACTCACTTCTCCATCCTTCCCGATTTTCCTATTCCTGTTTAATTTAACTTAATTTTAAGGATCTTCTGTATTGTTTTCTTCATAATTGTATTAGTCTTAAGTTTTTTTATTGTTCAATATTAATTTGTTACTTTTAAGGATTTTTAAAAAAAGTTTTTCAGCATAAGGGTTTTTTAACTACCACAATCGTTCCAAATTTTTGATTGCCTCTATAATGTGGGTCAAAATTTTGTTTCGAACACATGATTGTGGAAGTTTTCCCTTTTACATGCGCTTTTTTTTCTTTTTTTTGAGAGAGAGGGGGGGGGTAAATGTAATGCGCGTGACACTATATTTATCACGTAGCTTGTGTTTTTGTTATTGTTTACTAGTTACGATATCTCTCTGTTTTTGTATTCACAAATAAATTAGTCTCTCCAAATTAGCAGTTTAATTCGAAAATGTTTGATGTTAGGGCTTACTAAAGGGCCCTAGCATTATAGTACCATCTTTCTAATCATGCCTTTACTTTCACCTGTTGATTAGAATTTACCACGCCTGTTTCTTCTAAGTTTTTATGTTAGCCTGTATTTGTGAACCTCACCCCAATTAAACATCTAACCTCTGTCATGATATGGGACTGCATGTCTGCTGAAGGTGTTGGTAGACTGCATGTTGTATCTGGCATTATGAATGCAACCAAATACATTGATCTCCTACAGGAGAAGATGCTGCCTAGTAGAAAAGAGTTATTTCCTGAAAAAACCTGTAACGATTTCCGCGCCTAACAGAAGGAAACCCGTTTTACATATATAGGAATTTTAATATTTCGATGTTCGTTCAGGTCAAGACGACGCCGTGCGGTTTTGAATTTAAAACTTTGGGGGGAAGGAGATTCTAAAAGACAGTTTTCCATAATTAGGTCAGTGGGTTAAACGTTGTCAACCTTACCAGACGTTTATTATGAATAGTGAATTATTTATTGAAACCGTTTGTCGATTGGGAATTAGTTTTCCGCTTTGAGTCACTTCACACAGGAGCTTTTCCCATAGTTGAAGGGAGACAAATCTCCAGGAATTTATTTTCCAATATAAAATTCACTCCGGTAAAGAAGATTTTGTTTGGTGTTATGCCAGAGTCCATCAACTGGTGAGTTGGTTATAACCAGAAATTGTCGTCTTATCGTAATTTCCAGAATCTTAATTCCAATCTCAGATAAATTGAATTAGGCAAAATTTGTACAGCGGGACTTCCAGAAATTAAGACGACGCAGTAGAAAAACTACATTTATACGTATTGTTCAAATTGATACGCTGTTCTCGCCGAGTAACCTTGTGAGGGTTTTTTCCCGAACCAAGTGGACACCTGGGTGTATCGATAGAGAGTATGGTGTACGGTCGAGCTGATTGCCGCTACGTATTGAGAATTAATTTATTAATTGAATGGAGTCAACGAATTATCTCATTGGGATTTAATTGGGGTTATGTGTACATATGAAATACTATTGTAATATTCCATATTCCAATTTTACGTACAGCAGATATACAGGGTACTCCAATAGTGGGTTGATATTGTGTTTGTAAGAGTTCACGCCTTGACGATGGTTTTTGATCGTTGATCACGCGTGTATTCGTGACGCGAAGGCCTTCGAAGTTACGGAATGCGCTAAAAATTTCTAGCATATGGTTGTGTAGCGCAATAAAGGTACTAAAAATTGTTTGAGTGTTGCCAAGTTAATTTTCGTTATATTCCGGTAGAGTAACGTAACATTGGGACTTCTACTTTTATTTTAAATCATTGTTCTTGCATAGAAATTTTAGAACTGTGAATGGGTTTTGTTTGTTTATTAAGTGAACAGAGATTTGGTTGCAACTTGTCTTTTATTTTACTACGAAGTATTTGGATTTAAGTCTAAGTAAAGGATAGATATAAATAATATAAAGGTAGGTGATTATTTTTCTTGGGGTCCTACTTCTCATTTACCACCTCGGACGATGCTAGAAAATTATAAGTCGGTGGCGCCTATTAATTATTTGTTTCTAACCTACTCCTTCTTCGATTGGGTTTCCGGGAATCTAGCATCTGTCAATGTGTAATTGTCTACCTAAACAGTAGTGGATGGATGAGGTTGTTTTTGTAATTCAACCAATTTGTGTGTATGGTAAAGATTACAGGTGTGACAAACCTTTTATTTTTCACGATGATACTTCTCTTTTATCTTTATTTTTCCTACTCCCATTTCGTTTTTTTCTACGATTGTCGGCCTGTATTTAATGCACGTACTTTGGAAAATTTCCCTACTGCTCTTCCGTTTCCAATTCTCCTGCAATCGCGGCAAGCGTCTTTGTCTTATTACCTTTAGTACCATCTTTCTAATCATGCCTTTACTTTCAGCTGTTGATTAGAATTTACCACGCGTGTTTCTTCTAAGTTTTCATGTTAGCCTGTATTTGTGAAACCTCTCCCCAATTAAACATCCAACCTCTGTCATGGTATGGGGCTGCATGTCTACTGAAGATGTTGGTAGACTACGTGTTCTCTATGGCATTATGAATGCAACCAAATACCTTGGTCTCCTACAGGAGAAGATGCTGCCTAGTAGAACAGTTATTTCCCGAAAAAACCTATTATCTTTCAAGATGATAATACTCCTTGCCACAGAGCAAAAGTTGTCCAATCTTGGATGTCGACCAATAAAGTTAAAATAATAGACTGGCCAACACAATCTCCGGACCTAAATCCTACCGAACACTTATGGCAGAGGATTCCTAACGTTATTTCAAGAAAAAGACCCACAAAAAAGTGGAATTAATCGAGTCCCTAATTGATGCCTGGTATCGCTGATTTACGAATGAAGCGTTACTAAAATTGGTGAACTCTATGCCAAAAAGGTGTGAATTATGTTATTAAAAACAAAAGATGGCCTATTAAGTACTAAAATAATTTAAAATTAATTAGTGTGTATAGTAATAAATGTTTAGGTGTAGACTACATTATATATAATTTACAATTTTTCTGTTTTTGAATAAAGTTTATATATCGAATTGTTTCCGTGTTTTTATGGATCAACATTTGGGCTAGTATCGTGTTTAAGTCCCTGTATTATATTTGCAATGATGAAATGGAAGATATTTGAAAAAAAAAATGGGTTTAAACTGCAATTTATCTTATTTGTGCAGAACTTTTTTACACTGCATATCTTTTTAACGTAGGACAGGCCTGACTGACGCGATTGCATTTAAAAATTAATTTCGATACAACCCTCACCCGTTTGTTTCAAAAAATTTGAGCGATTTATCTTAAAAAATCGAAAGTGACAGCAATCACCAAACGGATATTTCTTCGAATTTCTGCGTTTTTCCAATTGATTCGTCGATAAATTCTGTGTAAACACTAATCAGTTCATTAATTGTTATTCCGAAAAAGTTCAACGAACGCGCGCGATAAATCTAAAAACAAATACAAGTTGTACTTTAGTTCCATTTCAAGATTAGGCGCTTAAAAACATCGCAACCTCAACCTTTGAAATTCCAATAAACTGTTTGTCCTCTTTTCAATTTTCCACGCTTTGATGTTAAATATTACGAGGATCGTTCGAAACAAATGTGATCTAAATTTCTGCATTTTTTAATTAGATAATTAATTGGATCTTTAATTGCTCGTAACTGTTGGTTCATTTAAAGGGTTATTAAAACAAGGATTTTATTAGCCATTAATTATGAACCCGTCACTTTTTGTTCCGTTTTTAGCTGGGCCGGCGTTTCCTCAAAGACGCTTTCTGGCTTGCATATAAAATTAGTTTTTCACGATGTAACCGCAGAAAAACTTTAGGAATGCGCGGATGACGATAGTCTATTTAGAACAACCTCAGAGATTTGTTTCGTTTTTACTTTATCATAAGAAATGGGCATTTTTTTGGTAACTCGTCTGGAGATCCGCGCGGAAAGTTGGAATTGCGATTGTTTTTGTTATTTATTAACACATGAAGACAATATTTCAGATGAAGTGGCCGAGTAATAAATGAGATTTTTCGGGTGCGAATGCAAAAAGCTTCGCTTTAGTGTTCCCAGATTTCCTCGCGTCGTGTAGCATCTTGGAAATAAAACGCCATAAATCTAACCGGACGCAATCACAAACAGGAAATGTACGACGAAAGGGTGAACCGCACTAGTCGGGGAAGATAAACGGGTGTATTGTCTTGTGGGAAATCTCCTCTCTCCATCTGCCCGAAAACCATCATTCAAACATTTTCTCTATCGCCGCCGTTTCTAACAACACTCGCCGCTCCCTCGCGCTTGTTGCTTTTTTCCTGCTCGCGTTCTACTCCAATACAACGTTGTATCGCGATTTATTTTAAATAACGGACATAAAAAAGCGCGCCTTTCGGCGTTTCCGACGGACTTCGCGAGCCAAATAGACAATAAAGGCCCCGGCAACTGACCCCCTGGGAGGGTTCGATGGGCACAGGGACGCATTTACGCGATCCCACTTCGAATTTTCCTTTCGACGCATGCACAAATCGATCTAGTGAATATGCCACCGGCCCGGGAAGCGATCCCTGTGGAGCGCTGGAGCCGGAGCACGCGATTTTAGAGCAGCATTAGGGTTGTAGGTAGGTTAGTGACATAAATTCCGGAACAATATGTTGATCCGACGTCGTCGTCGTCGTCTTTATTCGAAGGGGGCTATCACTCAAATAACCGGGGCGGAGATTTGCAAGCTGCTACTATGGGCCATTCCAAAAATTGAGTCTTTTTATGAACCCGAATCTTAAAGAGCAGCTCGAGGATAGGGCTTGAACGCCTCCTTACTTTAAAGGAATCGCTTTTATAGTTTATAGACCCTCTCCGGCGCTAGCACACGGGAAAAAGAAGAAGACCGGGGGCGGAAAGCGAAAGAAATTATCCGTCTCAGTCGGCGCTGCTGCTTTATGGAATGCGTAGAGAAAACGGAATTTATTAAAGGACGGCGGAGATTATGCGAGAGATTTAACTGAATTTGTGATTTATTTTGATGTACAAAGCTGAATTTGCGTTTTAAATTTTTGTTGTTTCACTCGTGCTCTTCCTCCTTCCATGCGGAGCTTTCTAAATATGTAGGTATACCGAAAACTCATCCATAAACAGGACGGAACAACCCGTGCCGTAATCATCCCTGACTCTTGCCCAGCAAAGATGCACAAAGCAATTCTCCTGCTTCAACCTTTGTACATATTTGCCAACATTTTCACATTTATGTAATGAAAACCAGCAGTAGAATATTAAACAGTTGATCGAAAAACATATCAAGTCTCGTTTTAAAACCTGCACACAAATCCGCAAATATGAATAATCTCTTGGAATTTGAAGGAATCTTACGTTAATAAGTACAAACATGCGGAATAGGGGATTGAAACAGGAAAACTGAATATTAAAATTAATAACACTGGGAAACTACAAAAAAAAGAAGGATCCGTGAAAGCCACGTCAGAAAAGGACGTAAACGTGGGGCAAAAATAAGAAGCAGAGGCTAATCACACATGAAAAGAGGGAGTGAGATAGAGCGAGCTGAAGAAGATGAGGGATCAAAGTTGAAAGTAAAGTAAATAGTGGCACTAAAAGTGGAAAGTAAGAATAGTTGCTATATTAGAAAGCAACGAAAATGGACGAGAGGGTGTATGTAAAGCGAAAGAAGATCCAAGCGGGAACCAAAAAGGGGAAATAAAAAAAAAGCAGCAGAAGTTGAATGAAAAGATAAACTAAGATAGGATGCAAATGGATAGGAACGAACTTAAAAAAAGGGGAAAGCGAAACAAGCGGCAGCAGTTGAATGGAAAGATGAACTAAGATAGGCTACAAATAGAAAGGACTTAACTTACACAAAAGGCGAAAGAGAAAGGCAGCAGAAGTTGAATAAAAAGATGAACTAAGATAGGATGCAAATGGAAAGGCCCGAACTTACAAAAAAGTGAAACCAAAAAAAGTAGCAGAAGTTGAAGGAAAAAATGAATTAAGATAGGATACAAATGGAAAGGACTCGACTTAAACAAAAGGGGAAAGCGAAAAGCAGCAGATGTTGAATGTCAAGATAAACTAAGATAGGATACAAATAGAAAGGACACAACTTAAAAAAGGGAGAAAGAAAAAAAAGCAGAAAAGAAAACAAAGTAGAAGAAAGAGAGAATAGAAGGAAGTTCAATGGAAAGATTGAACAAGATAGGATACAAAATGGAAAGACCTCAACTACACAAAAGGGGGGAGGGGGAGGAGAGGGAGAAGGGGAAATGGAAAAAAGCCACGCAGAAGCTGAATGTCAAATAAACTAAAATACGATACAAATAGAAAGGACACAACTTAAAAAAGGGAGAAAGAAAAAAAAAGCAGCAGAAGTTGAATGAAAAGATGAACTAAGATAGGATACAAATGGAAGGGACCGAACTTAAAAAAAAGTGAAAACAAAAAAAGCAGCAGAAGTTGAAGGAAAAAATGAATTAAGATAGGATACAAATGGAAAGGACTCGACTTACACAAAAGGGGAAAGCGAAAAGCAGCAGAAGTTGAATGTCAAGATAAACTAAGATAGGATACAACTTAAAAAAGGGAGAAAGAAAAAAAAAGCAGCAGAAGTTGAACGAAAAGATGAACTAAGATAGGATACAAATGGAAGGGACCGAACTTAAAAAAAAGTGAAACCAAAAAAAGCAGCAGAAGTTGAAGGAAAAAATGAATTAAGATAGGATACAAAAGGAAAGGACTCGACTTACCACAAAGGGGAAAGCGAAAGCAGCAGAGGTTGAAATGTCAAGATAAACTAAGATAGGATACAAATGGAAGGGACCGAACTTAAAAAAAAGTGAAACCAAAAAAAGCAGCAGAAGTTGAAGGAAAAAATGAATTAAGATAGGATACAAATGGAAAGGACTCGACTTACACAAAAGGGGAAAGCGAAAAGCAGCAGAAGTTGAATGTCAAGATAAACTAAGATAGGATACAAATAGAAAGGACACAACTTAAAAAAGGGAGAAAGAAAAAAAAGCAGAAGTTGAATGGAAAGATGAACTAAGATAGGATACAAATGGAAAGGACTCAACTTACACAAAAGGGGGAAAGCGAAAGCAGGCAGAAGTTTGAATGTCAAAGATAAAACTTCAAATAGAGATACAAATAAAAGGACACAACTTAAAAAAAGGGAGAAAGAAAAAAAAAGCAAGCAGAAGTTGAATGAAAAAGATGAACAAGATAGGATACAAATGGAAGGGACCGAACTTTAAAAAAAAAGGTAAACCAAAAAAACCCGCGCAGAAGTTGAAGGAAAAAATGAAATTAAGATAGGATACAAATGGAAAGGAACTCGACTTACACCAAAAGGGGGGAAAGCGAAAAGCAAGCAGAAGTTGAATGTTCAAGAGATAAACTAAGCATAGGGATACAACTAAAAAAGGGAAGAAAGAAAAAAAAAGCAGAGAAGAAGTTGAATGAAAAAGATGACTAAGAATAGGATACCAAATGAAGGACGAACCTTTTAAAAAAAAAGTTAAACCAAAAAAAGCCAGCAGAAGTTGATAGGAAAAAGTGAATTAAGATAGCGAATTTACAAATGGAAAGGACTCGACTACACAAAAGGGAAAGCGAAAAAGCAGCAGAAGTTGAATGTCAAGGATAACTAAATCATAGGATACAAATAGAAAGGACACAACTTAAAAAAGGGAGAAAGAAAAAAAAAGCAGCAGAAGTTGAATGAAAAGATGAACTAAGATAGGATACAAATGGAAGGCACCGAACTTAAAAAAAAGTGAAACCAAAAAAAGCAGCAGAAGTTGAAGGAAAAAGTGAATTAAGATAGGATACAAATGGAAAGGACTCGACTTACACAAAAGGGGAAAGCGAAAAGCAGCAGAAGTTGAATGTCAAGATAAACTAAGATAGGATACAAATAGAAAGGACACAACTTAAAAAAGGGAGAAAGAAAAAAAAGCAGCAGAAGTTGAATAAAAAGATGAACTAAGATAGGCTACAAATGGAAAGGACTGAACTACACAAAAGAGGAAAGCGAAAAGCAGCAGAAGTTGAATGACAAAATAAACTAAGATATGATACAAATAGAAAGGGCCCAACTTCAAAAAAGGGGGAAGCAGAAAAGCAGCAGAAGTTGAATGAAAAGATATACTAAGATAGAATACAAATGGAAAGGACCCAACTTAAAAAAAAAGGGGAAACAAAAAAAAACGTAAGTTAAATGAAAAGATGAACTAAGATAGGATACAAATGGAAAATAGAAGAAGTGAGTAAAGGTGGAATAGGAAGAAAAAATCAGGATCAACCAAAGTGGAAAACAGTGAACTGAGACAGATAGAGAAGAAATATTGAAAATAGAATGAAAAGTCAAAAAAGAAGGATTTAAATATGACGTAAGGCGAAGGTGTAACGAGTACCAGAAATAAATCAAATTAAAATGAGGACAAGAAGCTGCATTAATTTAAAAAAAGACTAATGTGCATCAGAGTAAGAAGTAGAGAGACAAAGATGAGGTAAGGGTGAACCAAGAAGAAAAACAAGTGGCATTCAGAATTACAAACATAGAAAAGAGAGAGAGTGAAGGTTGTACAAGACAAAAAAAAGAAGAAAGGAACAGATTTACAAGCAAGAAAAACTAAAACCAAAGGGGCAGAACCGAAAGAAATGGATTCTGAAAAGGGGGGAACAAAAGAAGTCAAGATTAATTGAATAGAAAGAGCACGATGAGATCAGAGTGGGAACTAGAGAAACAAGAGGAAATAGAGATGAAACAAGAAGAAGGAAAGAGAAAGAGGTAATAACAACGAAACAAATGGAAAAAAATGGCAAGGACTTTCAAGTAAAGAAAAGTCGAAACAGTGCAGATAGAATAAGCCGAAATATGAAGGGGGATCAAAATAACAAACAAAAAAAGGTGAAGAAAGAAGGACGAATGGGAGAACATAGTAGGAGTGAAACAAAAACAAAAGGGGATCAAGGTAGAACGAGAAAAAAGATGAACGAGGGAAAAGTGAGAAACAACAAAAGATAGTGGCTAAAACGCATAACAAAAGGCAAAAGAAGAGTAAATGAAGATTGAATGAAAAGAAAAAAGTAGACGTGAGTAGAAGGGGAATTAAATCAAAAAAGGGGAAGGAAGAAAAAAGATAGCAAATTATTAATGCACGATATCGAAATCATAAAAATTAATAAAATTTAACTTTCGTTATTACATTTCGAGAAATTTCATATTCCAATTTCAAACTGGAAAGTTTCTTGCAAAATCAGAAATTTCCTGAGAAATCTCCCATCATCAACTTTCTTATTGTGTTTATAATCGCTACCGAAGTACCATAAAGTAAAAAGGCGATCTCACAAGGGCGCATTCGTCAAGAGGGCCCTGTTCGGGGGTCCCGCGTCCTCATATATCAAGCAGGGGTTCAAGTTGGTTAGCAAAAGTTGTAACAACCCACTTTAAAACTTGTTAGTCCCTGTTTTGTTGTTGGTAGTCGGCGGAGGAGCAACAGATCCGGGTCGAAGTAAGCAAAGTTGCGAACAGTATGTTATATTATAGGATGTAATCCCGCGGGTGTCGTGCTTGTTCCCTTTATACGTGCCCCTCTTAAACGCGGCCGTTTCTCCCTTAAAAAAATAAATCGCGAGCGGCTGTTATCGCCGACTAACTGCCTGTTTATAATTCGACGAACCGTTCTCGAAAACGCACACAATCGAAATTTATTAACTTTGGGCCTCTATCTCCGACCGGATCTTAATACATTTTCGGAAAAGTCTAAATTCAATAGTTGATGGATACAATAACAGAATGTAAGAGTAATTTTGCATAGGGTGGTTGCTTTCCATGAGATCTCCGACAATCGGCAGAATATAAAATCTATAGTGTAGTTTCGTCAACCACGATTTCAAGATTAATTTTTGAATTACCTACTTATTACTGTGGCCATTATAGATACAACCCCCCAATATAAAATCAATAGAAGACTTACTTCCAAAATATATTCAAAGACGAAATTACCATTTAAGGGTATGATTATACCAGGAACATTCAAAGAAAACAGGAATTTATTTAAATTTATAAAAAATGGTATAATACCCAGTGGCGGCTTGTACTAAAGGGCACAAGGGCACAACACAGAAAGAAATTCGCATGTAATTCAGTGCATTATTTTAATTTCATTATTTTAACGTTGGTATCAAATTTTCCTTCCACACCACAAGCGCGGCTAACACGCTCAAAACTATTTTCCGGGGAACGCTCTGATTTGTACCTAGTTAGAGGATGGTTCGGTTGCCTATCGGTTATCTTCGCTATATGCGATATACCAGGCGAATTGGGCACCGAGCAGATTGTTCCCCATTTAAAGTCAACGTTTGAATTTGCACTTTGGAGCGCTGTTTTCGCGCAATCGCGCGTTTGAATTCAAAGACGAAAGTGACGTTTTTTCAATGATGGAAGTTAATTGTGTGCAAAAAGATCGACTGAACGCATTGGCGGTCCTATCAATAGAAAAGAAGTTCGTCCAGTCTATCCTGGATTTTGACAACAAAGTCGTAGACGTCTTTTCCAGCATGAAAAAATAGGAGAATGGATTTTATGTACAAAAAATAGGTAAGTTTTTTTTGTGCCCACCCTCTTTCTTAACTCACGAGCCGCCACTGATAATACTTCAACGATGAAAACTATATTATTTTTCGATGTAGTCTCCCTGCCAAACGCTGCACTTGAGCCTGCACCAGCGCCACCGATCTGGAAACGTTTTAATATCTTCCCGAAAAAAGTCCTTGGGTTGAACAGCTTCGATAACGTCGTTATTTGAGTGAAATTGTTTCCTGGCTGAAAATTCTTTTAATGCACCAAACAAATAAAAATCGGAGAGAGCCACATCAGGACCGTATGCTGCATGCGGAAGAAGGTCCCACTGAAGTATGTTTATTGTTTCAGTTGTTCTTGCTGCGGTATCAGGGAGAGCACTGTTTTGGAAAAAGCAAACGGAACTTTGTCTTCTCTTCTGTTTGTTCCCGATCGTCTGCGTACTCTACAGCGCACGGTGTCGAATGATGGTCTGCATTAATTGTACGATGTAAGGAAATCACCAAAGTGCAACCCTTAACAATACCAACAAATTTTGTCATCACTTTATCAGCCGATAAAATAGCTTTAGCTTTCTTTGGCTTTGGGGTTGGTGTGATACCACTGAATGCTTGCACATTTTTACTCAGAAGTAAAATAATTTGCCGCGCCCAGGTTGCATCAGTTGTCACAATTGAGTCCAAAAATTCAGCTCTTCCCTTCTCATATCGCTGCAGTAAAGAAGAAGCGATTTTCAAACGCTTCAACACGTGTTCGTGCCCACCTTACGGTACTTTAGCTTGTTTTTGGCTTTGTCTTCATATGGGGTTTTTGCTTCACCATTCCTAGTAAAATTTAAACACTCCCCGTATTATATATCTCCTTGATGGTATAATTTTTACAAAAACATACTTCAAAACTTATTTTTGGGACTACTTAATTGTTTATTGTTTCAGTTATTCTTGCAGCGGTATCAGGGCGAACACTGTTTTGGAGAAAGCAAACGGAACTTTGTCGTCTCTTCTGTTTGTTCCCGATCGTCTCGGTATTCTATAGCGTACGGTGTCAAATGATAGTCTGCATTAATTGTAGGGAAATCAACAAAGTGCAACCCTTAAGAATTACAAAAAATTTTGTCATCACTTTATCAGCCGATAAAATAGTTTTAGCTTTCTTTGGCTTTGGAGATGGTGTGATACCACTGCATGCTTGCACATTTTTACTCAGAAGTAAAATAATATGCAGCGCCCAAGTTGCATCAGTTGTCACAATTGAGTCCAAAAATTCAGCTCCTCTCTTCTCATATTGCTGCAGTAAAGAAGAAGCGATTTTCAAACGTGTTCATGCCCACCTTACGGGACTTTAGCTTGTTTTTGGATATGTCTTCAGATGGGGCTTTCGCTTCACCATTGCTAGTAAAATGTAAACACTTCCCGTATTATATATTTCCTTGATGATATAATTTTTCCAAAAAAATAATTCAAAACTTATTTTTGGAACTACTTAATATGTCAGCTCTCCCAACCTCTTCAATATAAAGTCAATGGTGCAGTTACTTGAACCTGTGACCGAAGATATTAACTATGATGGTTACTGTACATGCCATTTGATAATCTATTAAATATTAAATCGACAGTTTTCCTCAAGAACTGTTTGAAGGATTCTTTTAGATTTAATAGCATGAGAACCTATGAATCTGCTCAACATATATCTGTAATATATTCCTTTAGAATATAATCAAAGACTGCTGATTGATTTAATATTATAAGTTACATTTGAGAATTCATAATTTAAAAACAAAACTGAAGTGTATGCACAAAGAGGTACATGTAGCATGCTACCACGTACCAACTCCGTCAATCTAACGCATATAAAATCAACGCTCGTTTCCTCAGAAAACCACAAATCTTCAACTATTTTTTAACGCGTACACCTTTGTTTTAGGTCGCGTAAGTGCACCCATCAGGAATGAGTCACCAAAAGAAGCCGCTCCTAAGTTGACTTAACCTGTGGTGTGACATCCTCAAGAATGGTCAAATAAGCATATCTAAGATCTTCATTTACGTGTGTGCATGTTGAACAATCCCCTCCGGAGCTGTTTGAACAACTTATTTGCCTTTAACGTTTGTGTTATTAGCAATATTTCCGAGTCCCTCTCCAATTCTCAACGAGGGGGAATAATATTTCTTTTTAAAAATCCGAGTCGGTCAACGGCGAGCATACGAATAGGTAACTTTGTCCTTTACTTAACTAAACCAATTTGGGGCGCCACATTTACCCGAGGCTGAGTGCTCGCTCCAGTCTCTGAAAGGCGAAGAAAAGTCGCACTTTTCCCCATCCGGTAATGAAGTACGGCATTACACAACACGGAGAGCAAATAATCCGGAAAGATAAGAATGCAGCGTGTCCAAGGGCAGGCGGACGCCAATGCAACATAAGATCCCCATTGTTCGCGAATAGCCTTCATCTTTTAAATCATCCTCTGTCCTCTCTTTTGTCCAGTTCCTTGTTCTGGAGTGAACTCGACTTTTTACTTCCTCCTACCCCAATGAACGAAAGTATTGTGGATGTATGTGTATATAATAGCCTTTAAATAAGGTTGGTCCGCCTAACATTAAAGCAACCTACGATGAAGCATTATCTAAAATTAAAAAGGAACCTGAAAGCAGGTTAGGATATTTCCTTCAAACTGGAATTTTTGTTGTTGGTAAAAAACAGATGAATTTAAGTACACATATGTGTACCAATGTACTAAAATGATAGTGTATATTGCTGTGTTATATGAAGCTTGATTTAGATAATCTAATAGAAAATTAACTTATTTAAATAACCTAAAGCTGTTTTATGCTGTAAACCTGAAAAATAAACTGTTAAAACCAAGTAAAGGTCACGTTTAATTAGTGTTTGTCATCTCCGTTGATTTTGTTTGAGTTGATGTGGTGTCTAGCCTTTGGATTCTCTGTTTTGTTTTGCTTGTTCGTAGTCGTAATAATTGTATGAAGGTATTAGAAGTATTTACCAAACTTGACTGTTAGTTTTTCACAATAAAATATGAAATTTGTGTATTATGTTCAACAACTGTCAACTAACATGCAATTTTGGAGGAAAATGGACCTTTCAATTTATGTTTTTTGTGAGTAATATGTGGATGTAGACGTGAAGACCATTTTAATATAATTTTGATAATCATTAATTGTAACATTATTAATTTAAAGTGATTTATGTTTAAAATTAATCTGAATTTTGTTATAAAAAATAATTAATAGACCGTGTGAGGTGTCAAAACATTACTTTTTAATAAGGAATATGGCTATAATTTCAGTTTTGATGTAAATGATATTTAAAAGTTATTTAAATATGTAAGTTTTAGAGAATTAGTGTTAATTTCATTCTGCTTCCCATTGGTTGAGGAAGTCACATGTTTTTTGTAAAATGTATCTATACTTATTTTTGTTTATATTCTGATACTGCCATGGTTACCTGTTAAAAAAGAGAGAAAACAACAGGGACTTGCCATTAAATGAAATTTTGTTTGTATCTGCATTTGATGTTTACAACGTCAACAAACTTCAAAGTTAGGAATCATCTACAAGTGGGACAAAAGTTTTAAACCTGTTAATTATTTGGGAGATACGCGCATCATATTCTGGAACTGCAACTGAAATAGCAATTGAATTTAACTTAAAATAAATTAAAACAAATAAGTAACATTGATCAACTACAATTTGGAGAGTGAAGCAAGTTTGGGGTTAACAATTCAAAAAGAAAATATAATCATGCAACGTACTTATGAGTTTATTGGTATATTTGAACACCTGAAGTAACAAGCAGTAAATAATATTTGGGTTAATTACCTTGTGAAACGATTTTACGAATACGAAGATACTCAGTCCAAAGTTTTTCTAGGAAGAACTTGGAAAAAAGTAAAAAGTGATAGACTTTTGTTTTGAAGTTCAAGATCAACAGGAGTGCCATCCTAATGTCATCTAGTGAGTTTCACCAATACCAGAAGAAAATAAGCAAGTGCTTCCATGTAAAAAGGTAGGTCCATTTGAAAGTGCTTTGTTAAATTAGACCTTACTATTTATTTCATGTAACTTTGCCATTTAATTGTTAAAATTGTTTAACGTGTTATATGAAAAAAATTGATAGCATTTAATTCATTTCTTTGTTGCATTCATATTTTATAAGTTCTTGTTTACTACCTTGTATCCTTCGCCTTGTGTAGTTAACCAGCGCAAGAATTTGAAGAGTTATCTAAAGTTTATGTTTGAAGGGTGGCTTTTGTGTTGTTTCAACTACTAGGTAACAATATTGTGGTGTTTTTTTTTACGTATGAAAGAGAGATCATCTTTATTACGGGTGCAAGTAAAGCAATATTTTTTGTCGCTGCAATATGGGGCTCATATGTAGGTCCCTCAATAAAACGTCATAATAACATAGTTACGTTAACCTGATAATATAGGTGCGTAATTAATACCTAGATGAGATTGGTCAGCCTAAAATTTAGAATGTTATATCATACACATTATACAAAATACATATTTTGGAACCACAGATGAAGATTTTTTATATTTTCATGGTTGTTGACAGAGCCAAGAATTTCATAGATCGCTATGTATATAATGTTGCCCCACATAGAAAGTTATGAAGAGTTGCAGAAATTACATCACAAATTAAATAAAAATTCTGGAAAACAGGTTAGAGTTTTGAAATTGAAAGCGAGGTTGGTCCGCCTATAACTATAACAACGTATTTACAATTACCTAACATAAAAAATATTTCTTATTGGCGAGGAAAGCATCAAGGAAAATACTGTCCACCTGTATATGCGTAAATAATACTTAAATGAGGTAGGTCCGTCTAAAATTACGTACAAGTTCGTTGCAAGAACAGCTAACTCAAACTTAAAACAGAATCCAAAAAAGGTCCGATTAGGATTATTTCAAATTAAAATTTGCGTTGTTGGTATAGCACGGATAAGCTAACATGCTGGGAACATCTATGTATACCTTGGTACTCAACTGAGGTTGGTCCGCCTACAAACGTAAAAAACGTATTTACAATTTTATCGAATAAAAAGAGAAACGTTCGAGAAGAAAATAAAAATTACAATTTTACCAATTTAATATTTCCCTTCTTATATGTGTATGTTGTATGCATTATTACCACCTGAGGTTGGTCCGTCTGAAATTAAGTATATGTACGTTACAAGAACAGTTTTCTCAAATTAAAAAAACAACAGATTAAGGATATTTTAAATAACATTTTGCGCTGTTAGTACAACACGGATACGCTAAAATACTGGGAACATCTACGTATAATCTGGTACGTAACTGAGGCTGGTCCGCCTACAAAAGTAAAAAACGTATTTACAATTATATCGAACAAAAAGGAAAGCGTTCTGAAGAACAAGGTAAAATTATATCAAAGTCAAATTTACCTTCTGGGTGGGAAAATGATGGGATAAGATACTGCCCGCTTGTATATGTGATATTGCCACTTAAATGAGGTTGGTCCGTCTAAAATTAAGCACGTGCACGTTACAAGAACAGTTTACTTAAATTAAAAAACAACAGATCAAGGTTATTTTTTTATTAAAAGTTGTACCATGTGCATACACGCTAAAGTACTGGGCGCATCTGTGTAAACTCTAGTACTTAAGTGAGGTTGGTCCGCTTATAAATAAAGAAAAATATATGCAGTTGCCTCAAATTAAAAACGTTTCTGAAGAATAGATCAGGATTTGTTCAAATTCTACATGTCCTTGTTGATAAGTTCAAAAAAATGTGTGATCAAGTCGACTGCTGCTTGCTTTAGACGCCGTTAACGTATGTCGGAGCTTGATTAACTCTTATACGTAATTAATAGTCAAATGTCGACAAATGTTATTTATTTCGTTTCAAAACCAATCAACGCGAGCCTCGTGATTTACATTTGTACAGCCTCATAGTTCTAATTTTCGCAATGTGTCTCAAAGAAACGTCAAAGCATATGAACTAATAACACAACATACGTATGCAAAGGAGAGGAAAAACCACGGCCTATTCGACAGATCCGGATTCTGTCAAATTTAAAGTTTCGTGGAAGGTAGAGATAATAATGAACAAAATATTGTGTAGTGAAATATATACAATGAGCACTTGAATGAGGTTGGTCCGCCTACATATTATACGAAATGCGGTACAAGAACAGGTACCCATCTAAAATTAAAAAGATATATGTTTGACAGTTCCCTGACAGCATCTTTTTCTGTCTGGCTGCAAAAATCGTCGTTATTCTTAAATTTAACTTAAATGTAAGAGCACACTTTATCGTATTTCATGTCACGTACGTCAACCATCCAAAGCATACAACAAATTTTCCTCGCCACCTGTCAAATTTACAAAATGTTCGGTTGTATTTGTAAAAAAAAGCAAAAAGTAAAGATTCTTCTACCCAAGAACAATTGTTTCAAGGTCAACTACAAATACAATACTCCTTGTTCAAGGTCAAATACAAGGAAAATGCTATTTGTAAGGTCCATTAAAAGCAACACGCTATTAAAATGTGAATTAAAAGTCAAATGCTCATCTTTCATCAATTACGATTAAGGGATACGTATTCAAGGTCAAATCAAAGGAAAATGCTATTTGTAAGGTCAATTAGAAGCAAAACGTTATTAAAAGGTAAGTTAAAAGTCAAATGCTCATCTTTCAAGGTCAATTACAGATAAAGTGATACGTATTCAAGGTCAATCAGAAGTTAAATGTCGCTTTGTAAGACCATTGAGAAATAAAACACTCCTTTCCTTAGATGAATTAGTAGTAGTAATATGTGACTTTCAAGGTCAATTAAAAGTAAAATGTCGGTCGCGATCAATTGGAAGCCTTTTTCAGGGTCAATTATCCGCAAATAGCTTCTTGTTCAAGGTCAATTACAAGTGGCGGACAAGCGCGAGTATGGTCAAACACTATTCAAAGTTAAAGACCGATCCGCGCGGTGCCTACCTGGATGGGTGACCGAAATCTTCGATCTAACGCTGCAACCCGCGGTGCCTCGGAGAGTACCTAAAACCGTCGGTCCCTCTGGGTTAGTGTGTCACCGCACTAACTACCTCAAACAGGGTTAAAGTGGCAGCAGGGTGCGGAACTGCCTTCGGGTCTCTCCACAATGATTTCCCATACGCAATTTTAATTTTTTTTGTTACAAGTAAACTACTACTTTATGAGTAAAAGTACCATTTTCAAGGTCAAGCGTAACTATATTTGCAATTTGCAAGGTCAATAGCATGTAAAACGCTTATTTACCATGGTCAATTGTAAGTAAAATGCTGTTTCAAGGTTAATTATAAGTAAAATGCTGTTTCAAAGTCAATTATACATAAAAAAGTGAAAGGTTTATTCTTCAAGGGTCAATTACGAATAAAATGATGATTTTTCAAGGTCAATCAGAAGCAAAATGCTCCCTCCTCAAGGTAATTACAAATAAATCACGCCTCCCGAAGGCCAATACCACGTAAGATTGCAATTGTCAAGGTCAAGTCTAAGTAAATTGCCACTTTCAAAGCCAATCACAGTCAAAATGGTCTCTTTTCAAGGTCAATTAAAGGTAAAATGCTGCTTTACGGTTATTGAAAGAACATTTTATGTAGTAAATTAATTTGAGTAATGAGAAAGTCCAAACAGAGAAGTTCTTTGGCCGTTTCGTCGCATAGCTTTGAACCTCTACATCAGCATGTGTGATAGTATGTGCTGGTTCTGTAATTACCGGTATCAAATAATGCAGTTCCCAGAAAGCGGATATCTTTCTCGAAATTATCTCACAACATCGCCTTGCTGATGCGGCGGTCGCGGTTATTTTTAAACACGTCATATTGTTACGTGTTTCGACTTCGAACTGTGCTGAAAAGGATTTTTGCGGGGTTCGAACTCGCCTGAACCCTATGGTCTGATATCACACATGAAAGATAAACAGACAGGTGAGCGAGTTACTTTTCCCTGACCTTTTTTGGTTCTTTTTGCGATGCCCGCGCGTTCTGCTAGTTTTCTTTGTCTCGGATGTAATATAGATCATTCCGAGTTGATTTATGTTCCCTGATGCTCGTCTCCTGAATTATACGTGAGCCAACCTTTGTCTCGGCACGAATAATTTAAAGGTCGACACTTATTTAATAATCTTATAAATTTTTGGTTTGGGATTACGCGTCGGGTTATATGAAATGTGGAATTTTTGTTTCATCTGCAAGCTTGTCTCAGAAAATGTTTGCTGAACCATCAAACACGCGGAATGGTATCGATTTTGTTTGTTTTCTGCAGTGATGTGGCTAATTTACTCAAAGATTTAAAAGAACTACTTCGGGAAAGAACTAATTTGGGATACTTTTATAGTCGAAATTTCTGTATTGAAATGCAAATTTTGCGTTAAAAGTTGAAACTTCTGGGTAAAAACTGACATTTTCACCTTCAAATTAAGAGACGAAACTCAAAATTTTAACATCAACAAAATGATTAGGTTGGAAATTTAGGGAATCATTTCAATATCGTGGAAAACAGTTTCGGCTTTTATTGAAATTTTGAGTTTAAAGTAGAAATTTCGATATTAATAGTAGCAATTGTCAAGTTAAAACTGAAATTTCAACATAAACAACAAATTCCAAAGCCAAATTTCCAATTCGAGGTGGAAATTTTGTTATAAACGTCGAGAAATTTCAGGTGTAGAGTCGAAAATTTCAAATGCAAATGGCGAAAAGTTAAAATTTTAAGATTGCACAGAATATTTTTAGTTCTAAAATTAAATTTACAGATAAACGATTAAGGTTTTCCGATGAAATAAGTAAGAAAAGTCGAAATATAAAACTTAATGTCAAACTTCCAGATTATAGAATCAAAATATCAAATTCCAAGGCCAAACTTCCAACTTGAAGTGAAAATTCTGTAATAAACGTCGAGAAAATTCGAGTGTAGGGTCGAAAATTTCAATAGCGAATTGGGAAAAGTTAAAATTTTAAGATTAAACAGAATATTTTTAGTTCTAAAATGAAATTTACAGATAAACGATTAAGGTTTCAAGATGAAATTCGTAAGAAAAGTCGAAATATAAAACAAATTTCCAGATTATAGAATCAAAATATCAAATTCCAAAGCCAAATTTCCAACTTGAAGTGAACATTTTGTAATAAACGTCGAGGAAATTCGAGCGTAGGGTTGAAAATTTCAATTGCGAATTGGGAAAACTTAAAATTTTAAGATTGCACAGAATAGTTTTAGTTCTAAAATGAAATTTACAGATAAACGATTAAGGTTTTAAAAAACGAAATTCCTAAGAAAAGTCGAAATATAAAACTTAATGTCAAATTTCCAGATTATAGAATCAAAATATGAAATTTCAATGCCAAATTTCCAACTTGAAGTAAAAATTTTGTAATAAACGTCGAGAAAATTCGAGCGCAGGGTTGAAAATTTCAATTGCGAATTGGCAAAACTTAAAATTTTAAGATTGCACAGAATAGTTTTAGTTCTAAAATGAAATTTATAGATAAACTATTAAGGTTTTAAAATGAAATTCCTAAGAAAAGTCGAAATATAAAACTTAATGTCAAATTTCCAGATTATAGAATCAAAATATCAAATTCCATTGCCAAATTTCCAACTTGAAGTAAAAATTTTGTAATAAACGTCGAGAAAATTCGAGCGCAGGGTTGAAAATTTCAATTGCGAATTGGCAAAACTTAAAATTTTAAGATTGCACAGAATAGTTTTAGTTCTAAAATGAAATTTATAGATAAACTATTAAGGTTTTAAAATGAAATTCGTAAGGGAAGTCGAAATATAAAATTTAATGTCAAATTTCCAGATTATAGAAACACAATATCAAATTCCAAGGTCAAATTTCCAACTTGAAGTGAAACTTTTGTAATAAACGTCGCGGAAAAACGGTACTCTTTACAGTTTTAAGTCGAAATTGGCCCATAAAGTCATAATATAAAATTTAGACTCAAATTTCCTGATTATAGAGTCAAACTATTAAATTCCTGAGCCAAATTTCCAATTTAAAGTGGAAATTTCGTAATGCGTGTTGAGAAATTTCAAGTGTAGAGTCGCAATTTTTAGTTGTAAGCGGAAATTGGCCCTCAGTTATAATATATTTAACAGGAAATTTCCAGATTCAAACTATCAAATTCCTGAGCCAAATTTCCGATTTTAAGTGGAAATTTCGTAACTCATGTCGAGAAATTTGAAGTGTAGAGTGGCAATTTTTAAATTCGCATGTTCAAGATTACAGTACTCGATTTTTTAAAACAAACAGCAAATAAAACGGTGCTATTTAAAGTTTTAAGCCGAAATTGGCCCACAAAGTCATAATATAAAATTTAAAGTCGAATTTTCAGATTATAGAGTTAAACTATCAAATTCCTTAGGCAGATTTCTAATTTAATGTAGAAATTTTGTAATGCGTATCGAGAGATTTCGATTGTAGTCACAATTTTTCAATTCGAAATGTTGTGCACACTGAGTGTTCGAATTTTCAAAATAAAATGCAAATAAAACGGTGCACTTTAAAGTTTTAAGCAGAAATGGGCGAACAAAGTTGAGATATAAAATTTAAAATCAAATTTTCAGGTTATAATCAAAATATCATTTACAGGGCAAAATTTCCAATTTGTGGTAAATATCTACAAATTGTGAGTGTAGGATCGAAATTCTTAAATTCGAAATATGGATATTTCAAATTTTAAGATTACACTGAATATTCGTATTTCTAAAGTAAAATTTACAGATAAAACGCTGCAATATAGAGTTTTAAGATTAAAGCGCCTAGATTTCAAATTCCTGAAGCAAATTTCCAACTTGAAGTGAAAATTTTGTGATAAATTTCGAGTGTAGTAACGAAATACAAATATTTTCAGACATGAAATGTTGGAAATTACATTGAAATTTTAAGATTACCCTCAAAATTTCAAGCTGAAAATATAAATAAAATTAAAAGGTGCAAATTTTGAATAAAATTGGGATATATGAAAGTCAAAACTTTAGTGTTACCTCGAAATTTCACGGTTGGAGTCGAGATATCAAACTTAACATTTATATTTTGCCGTTTTGAACACGAAATTTTTCTGTTAAAAGTGGAATCTCTAGTATAATGTCAAAATCCACACATTTCAAAGGAGAAATATTGCGAATAAAAATGAAACTTTACGATTACACTTGCAATTTTAGGAAATAGCAAAACAGTAAAGATTAAAGATGTAATTATAAGCTTAAATTAAAAATGTTAAGAATATTTCTATACATTGTATTTTTTTTTGAAAACTAATGTTTCAATAAAAATGTCGACATAGAGTAAAATATCAAGTTTGCGTTTGTAATTTCCAATTCACTCTTGTTCTAAGCGAACATTTTTACTAACAAAACCGTCTTATAATGAGGCAGTTGTCAATATTTTTATAACAGAGGTCGACTGTTAAATATATCAGAGTGACGATTGTCAACTTTCTGATAACAAATCATAACAGCGTTGCAATTGCCAACTGTTTCAACAAAGTAGCAAGTGTCGACTGTTTCGGAACATAACAATGACTGTTGTCAATTGTCTCAGAGTATCGATTCTTAACTTTTTCATAACAGAGTGACGACTGTCAACTTTTGGAAAACAAAAACCTTCAATTGTTTTATAATAGCACTGCGATTACCAAATGTTTCATAATAGAACAGTTGACAACATGTGTATAACAAAGCAGCAAGTGTCAACTTTTTCGGAACATAACAATGACTGCTGTCAATTGTCTAGGAGAATTGATTCTTAACTATTTCTTAACAGTGTGACTGTCAACTTTTCGATAATAAAACAAAAACGTTCAATTGTTTTACAATAACACTGCGATTACCAAATCTAATAATAAAACAACTGTGAACATTTGCGTAAAAAATCGCCATTGCCAACTGTTTCATAATAAAACAATTGACAACATGTGTATAAGAAAGTAGCAAGTGTCGACTTTGTCGGAACATAACTAAGACTGCTTTCAATTGTCTAAGAGAACTGACTTTTAACTTTTTCATAAAACAGGGACTGTCAACTTTTGAAAACAAAAACGTTAAATTGTTTTACTATAGCATTGCGATTACCAAATGTTTCGTAATAGAACAATTGTGAACATTTGCGTAAAAAAGTCGCCATTGCCAACTGTTTCGTAATAAAACAGTTGACAACATGAGTATAACAAAGTCGCAAATGTCGACTATGTCGGAACATAACTATGAATGCTGTCAATTGTCTCAGAGTATCGATTCTTAACTTTTTCATAACAGAATGACGACTGTCAACTGTTCGAAAACAAAAACCTTCAACTGTTTTACAATAGCACTGCGATTAACAAATGTTTCATAATAGAACAATTGTGAACATTTGTGTAAAAAAGTCGCCATTGCCAACTGTTTCGTAATAAAACAGTTGACAACATGCGCATAACAAAGTCAAAAATGTCGACTATGTTGGAACATAACTATGAATGCTGTCAATTGTCTCAGAGTATCGATTCTTGACTTTTTCATAACAGAATGACGACTGTCAACTGTTTGAAAACAAAAACCTTCAACTGTTTTACAATAGCACTGCGATTAACAAATGTTTCATAATAGAACAATTGTGAACATGTGTGTAAAAAAGTCGCCATTGCCAAGTGTTTCGTAATAAAACAGTTGACAACATGAGTATAACAAAGTCGCAAATGTCGACTATGTCGGAACATAACTATGAATGCTGTCAATTGTCTCAGAGTATCGATTCCTAACTTTTCATAAAAGAGTGACGACTGTCAACTGTTTGAAAACAAAAACCTTCAACTGTTTTACAATAGTACTGCGATTAACAAATGTTTCATAATAGAACAATTGTGAACATTTGTGTAAAAAAGTCGCCATTGCCAAGTGTTTCGTAATAAAACAGTTGACAACATGAGTATAACAAAGTCGCAAATGTCGACTATGTCGGAACATAACTATGAATGCTGTCAATTGTCTCAGAGTATCGATTCCTAACTTTTCATAAAAGAGTGACGACTGTCAACTGTTTGAAAACAAAAACCTTCAACTGTTTTACAATAGTACTGCGATTAACAAATGTTTCATAATAGAACAATTGTGAACATTTGTGTAAAAAAGTCGCCATTGCCAAGTGTTTCGTAATAAAACAGTTGACAACATGAGTATAACAAAGTCGCAAATGTCGACTATGTCGGAACATAACTATGAATGCTGTCAATTGTCTCAGAGTATCGATTCCTAACTTTTTCATAACAGAGTGACGACTGTCAATTGTTTGAAAACAAAAACCTTCAACTGTTTTACAATAGCACTGCGATTAACAAATGTTTCATAATAAAACAATTGTGAACATTTCTGTAAAAAAGTCGCCATTGCCAACTGTTTCGTAATAAAACAGTTGACAACATGAGTATAACAAAGCAACAAGTGTGAACTTTTTCGGAACATTACTATGAACGCTGGCAATTGTCTCAGAGTATGGATTCTTAACTTTTTCATACCTGAATGACGACTGTCGACTTTTTGAATACAAAAACCTTCAATTGTGTTAGAATAGCACTGCTACTACCAAATGTTTCATAATAGTTTATACTTTATAGCAAAGTGGCAACCGTCTTTTCTTAACTTTAATGGTAGTTGGCAAATTTTCGTTAACAGAGCAGTAGTGATGATCAACTTACTGACAACAAAGTAAAACTTGTCAACTGTCAACAACATATTGGATGTTTTTACATATATCACATATTTTTACTTCATTTGTTTCACTGAATCCTATTGATTTGCTTTAAATGTCCGTGCTAGGTCAAAGTGCCTGTGAAACCCAACTAAGGGCGAATGAATTCCTATTTATTAAACTATTCAACCGTTGCCTGTAAATTAACATCACACCTCGATGAACACGCGAACGCCCGAGGTTTTTGACTTTGTAAGTGCGATTTTTTTCAAAAATTTTCCAACCTATCCTAGCTATAACCTGTTACTTTTTCATAACAGAGTGACGACTGTCAACTTTTGGAAAACAAAAACCTTCAATTGTTTTATAATAGCACTGCGATTACCAAATGTTTCATAATAGAACAGTTGACAACATGTGTATAACAAAGCAGCAAGTGTCAACTTTTTCGGAACATAACAATGACTGCTGTCAATTGTCTAGGAGAATTGATTCTTAACTATTTCTTAACAGTGTGACTGTCAACTTTTCGATAATAAAACAAAAACGTTCAATTGTTTTACAATAACACTGCGATTACCAAATATAATAATAAAACAACTGTGAACATTTGCGTAAAAAATCGCCATTGCCAACTGTTTCATAATAAAACAATTGACAACATGTGTATAAGAAAGTAGCAAGTGTCGACTTTGTCGGAACATAACTAAGACTGCTTTCAATTGTCTAAGAGAACTGACTTTTAACTTTTTCATAAAACAGGGACTGTCAACTTTTGAAAACAAAAACGTTAAATTGTTTTACTATAGCATTGCGATTACCAAATGTTTCGTAATAGAACAATTGTGAACATTTGCGTAAAAAAGTCGCCATTGCCAACTCTTTCGTAATAAAACAGTTGACAACATGAGTATAACAAAGTCGCAAATGTCGACTATGTCGGAACATAACTATGAATGCTGTCAATTGTCTCAGAGTATCGATTCTTAACTTTTTCATAACAGAATGACGACTGTCAACTGTTCGAAAACAAAAACCTTCAACTGTTTTACAATAGCACTCCGATTAACAAATGTTTCATAATAGAACAATTGTGAACATTTCCGTAAAAAAGTCGCCATTGCCAACTCTTTCGTAATAAAACAGTTGACAACATGAGTATAACAAAGTCGTAAATGTCGACGATGTCGGAACATAACTATGAATGCTGTCAATTGTCTCAGAGTATCGATTCTTAACTTTTTCATAACAGAACTGTCACTGTGACGGCTGTCAACTGTTTGAAAACAAAAACCTTCAACTGTTTTACAATAGCACTGCGATTAACAAATGTTTCATAATAAACATTTGTGTAAAAAAGTCGCCATTGCCAACTGTTTCGTAATAAAACAGTTGACAACATATGTATAACAAAGCAACAAGTGTGAACTCTTTCGGAACATTACTATGAATGCTGTCAATTGTCTCAGAGTATGGATTCTTAACTTTTTCATACCAGAATGACGACTGTCGACTTTTTGAATACAAAAACCTTCAATTGTGTTAGAATAGCACTGCTACTACCAAATGTTTCATAATAGTTTATACTTTATAGCAAAGTGGCAACCGTCTTTTCTTAACTTTAATGGTAGTTGGCAAATTTTCGTTAACAGAGCAGTAGTGATGATCAACTTACTGACACCAAAGTAAAACTTGTCACATATTTTTACTTCATTTGTTTCACTGAATCCTATTGATTTGCTTTAAATGTCCGTGCTAGGTCAAAGTGCCTGTGAAACCCAACTAAGGGCGAATAAATTTCTATTTATTAAACTATTCAACCGTTGCCTGTAAATTAACATCACACCTCGATGAACACGCGAACGCCCGAGGTTTTTGACTTTTTAAGTGCGATTTTTTTCAAAAATTTTCCAACCTATCCTAGCTATAACCTGTTAAGTGTAACCTGGTGTAAATTACGAAACGGCACGCGTATTTCGAATATATTAACCACATGAGCAGGAAACACGTCCCCAGTAATTGCGATATATTCATTCTCTTCTGGATTGCGTGGTGGCACATCTGTATACTGGATGTATGGGAGTATGTGTGCGTCGGGAGCAAAGAAACGAAGTGAGGCGTACACGATAACATCAAAGGCGCGTTCTAGATACACGTTAATTACTGCGACTAATATCAACTCGCTGCCGGCAATCTGCACGTCATTAGTGTTTAGCCCAACTTGGATTATCGCTATTCACTTCTCCCAGTTTGTCGTCTAGTTCGGGGAAGCACCGGGATGTTGCGCGTTCCCCCTCCCAGCGGTTTTATTGCCGTAGTCCTCTTGCAGACCAGCACCGGATTCGTTTTTCCATTTTTCTCGGAAAGAGGAAGCAATTACGTAAACATCGGCTTAACAGCCGGTTCGGATTCGTACTATTTATAGCAACCAGTGTCTGTCTTCAGGTTGCATTGTGTAAGAGATACCGGATAAGCGCGATGATGCAGTTGACTTGACGAGACGTATGTACTACAGCGAACAATAAATCAATAAAACTGAAATTGAATTCTGATTTATCTGCTCTCTCCTCGGCGAAGCTAATTTCGTTTTTATTGTTCTTTATTGTCAAGAACAATTCTTGTGCCACGCACAATCTTCCACAACCACGTTACAAGGGACTTAACAATGATTTGTGTTGTATCTTCTTTATTGTTTTCTTTGAGAATCTAACGTATGGGAAATTGATGGCTTGAGCTATTATTTAGCGACACCGCGGCGTTTCCTTTCAATGCGTCAGGAAATATTATGCAATTTATTCATACAATAGCTTGCGACAAAACGTCTCTGAAGTTTTATTAAACGCGTACTAGTGCAAATGATCGCCGTAATTTTGATTTGACTGGTGGAAACTTTTGAATTTTGACTTGTTTCTATCTATTACAAGCGATACTTAAACGTAAACTAACCAAATAAATATTGTTAAAAATATGCGTGGCTTCGTTCACTTTATAACAAAATCTGGTAGCAATGAAGGGATTTCGACGAGAGCCAAGTAGTTCTTAGAATACTGAGGGTAAGAAAGGTACAGTAGGGTGGTAAATGCCTGCAAGGGCAGTCTTGCTAAGAGTATAGTGCTGTCAAGTTTGTTTAGTTTGGTGTAACAATTTATTAATTGCAACCTCAGGTGTGGAGGCAGTGGCGTCGCATGTGTTTATATATATATATATATATATATATATATATATATATTGAGCTAGCAAGGTTATGCTATATATCATAAGATGTGTTTATAGTTATTTACCCAAATAGCGTATTAAATACTTGATATTACATGCGGTGTACGTGCATTGCCTCCTATTATTATTATTATTGTACATAGTTGATGTATTTCTGCAAGTAGTTGTTGGAAACAATAGTGCAGTAAATATAGCTAGCTACGTGACTAGGCAGTTTGTGTGGCATGTTCTTCACCAAGCAATCACTTTTACGCCTAGAAAATGTCAGTTAATGATACCCTTTCCATTGCATGTGAGGGCTGAGGGGGAAAGTCCATCGCGAGTGCTATTGGTGTACCAAAAAATATCCATAATTGTAGTAATGAATTTATATGTCAACACTATGATTAATTTTTGGCATGGGCCATGTCATCGATTTGAGGTCACACTCTGCTAAAGCAGGATTACTGATGTGAACCTTATCAAACTAACGTTTCGCTAGACATTGCAGCTTGCATCTTCAGAGCGCTCGTAGTACTGAATTCAAATCCGGGATACGGACGTATTTAAATCATTTTGAGCCAATGGAGCAGAACGTCGTAGTTCTGGTTGGCCGTCGTTGTCAGGTAGGAACAGGTGCGGTAGGGCATGACCGTGGGATCGGTCTTGTTTCTAAAACTTTAGAGAATGAACTACCAGGGTCCAAGCTTTGCTGAGCCTGAACCCATCCTCTCTGTTGATGTTATTGGGTTGTTTCTCAATCCCAATTGCTTCTCGTATGGTTCTTGGAAAGTAATTTTAGCAAGCACTCGAGCTTCCGCTACCGCCGATTTTGAAATACGCTTATGTTTGCAATCACCTATACGCTCTTGGAGTCTCAACCCGATGGAACGCCCAGTTTGATCAATACAGTTTGTGCTACAGGTGCAGGGGATGATGTAGATACCGGCTGATTTTAAAATAGAAGTATCAACTTTAGCTGATCGGAAAACCTTGCACAAGGTTTTCTTGATCGTGAAGATTGTTTTTATGTTATGTCTTCTCAGAACATGCCCTATCTTATCTGTAGTACCTTTACTGTATGGTTAAAAGGCTAACCTTTCCGGAGGTGTGGATACCTCTTTAACCCTGGGATTTTCAGCTCTGTGAATAGCATTCCGAATTTCTACGGCTGTATAACCATTGCATAGCAATGCTGTCAGCAGGTTAGTCTTCTCTTCTTGTATCTTCACTATCTGATATACGGATAGCTCTGGTAGTCAGAGTTTTGAGGACGGTGTTCTTCTGCATAGGGTGGTGATGTGAATTTGCATTTAGGCACCTATCTATGTGCGTCTTCTTCCTGTACACACCGTGCCCTGAGCTGCCATTGGGTTTTCTAGTGACATGAACATCTAGGAACGGAATACTGACATTTTGGTGAACTTCCATGGTGAATTGCATATTATTGTGAATTGAGTTGAGATGTTCTAGAAACTGGTTTTGGGTTTGGCGTCCGTGAGACCAAACCGCGAAGGTGTCATCCACATATCTGAAACAGGATTTAGGTTTCAGGTCCGTTGAAACCAAAGTTTTGGTTTGGGAAGTCCTCCTTGAATATGTTGGCGGAGACAGAGGTGAACCCATGGTCGCTCCTTCGACCTGTTCATATAAGTTGTCATTCCAACTGAAAAAGGTATTCTTCAAACAAATTTCCAATAATGCAACTATATCTTTCGGTCGTTTGTCTTTTAGTATCAGTAGCACATCGTTTATGGGGACTTTGATGAAAAAAAAATAACGTCAAGACGCACTAGAATGTCACTTTCGCACACACTTAAACTGTTGAATTTCTTGATAAAATCCCACGAATCTCTTATGTAAGATTCTGTACTACCACTACGTGGGCGGAGCTTGGTAGCTGGGTATCTTGCTAAAGCCTGTGTGGGAGAATTTATCGCACTGACAATAGGCCTGAGAGGTACTACATTTTTAAGTATTTTGGAGCGTAGATCCGCGAAGTTGTTGAGTTTCTGGGTTCTAACTGATTTCTCCCAGTAGTGTCAACTGTATCAGAGCTATAAGGTCTCCATTTTGACATTGTAATCTGAAGTGTTCGTTACAGCGGTAGCATTACCTTTGTCTGCTCTTAATATGAGGACATCTTTGTTCTCTCTGAGTAACCTGAGTAAGCCTCAAACAATATAATGAATTTGTAATTACGGTTGGCTGTGGTCACATCAGGCCCGTAGATGTGCTTTAATTTCCATTCGAATCCCAACCCAGGCAAGTAAGATAGGCGACCCCCGGTAAGTACAACTGCCCTATATTTATTGACAGATTGCACGTCAGCTGGCTGCCGCCGCCAATGAGTTCTGATTGCATGCGCTGTTTGCGGTGTCCAGGTGTTATCCTCGGCTAACGAGAGGGCATCAGGAATGCAGTTAACGGTGTCGCTCCAAGAAAATTCGACTTATTGATACGGGAATCCCTGCGTTACTATTTTGCACTAATCATTTCTTCCGCTTTGAGAATATTTTGAAATAATCAAATATGAAATGTTTCCAAAGCAGGTAGTAAGTAGACTGGTTACTATTACGTTTCCTTCTAAGAAGTGAAATCCCCTTACGCCAGCCCTTTGATGAATGCTCGTTAGTCTCATGACAATGAAATACAGGAGCACTACCATCTTAAATAATTATATTTGCATACGCCCCACGTACAGTCGACCCTAACAATATATCCCTTATTTATCTAAAAACAACCATCTCTTCTTCTGTGAATATCCCAATGGCCTGTTAATTACCTACAATGGAGTAGGTTCTGGGAGCCCTCTTTGCACGTATCCCAAGCAGGAGGCTAACCTAACCCGTTGAACAGAGAAGAGAAGCTTCACTACATGGATATAGACTGTCAAAGATGTTCGGAACCAATTAACCACCACAAAAACCCAATATTTTCATAAATGGCAGTTGAATCTGCAGAGGATGATACCTCAAGGTCAACAATATGCCAGCGTGTGTTTACTGTGAAGGGCCGCCCTGGGTGGTGTTTATTTTGGAATATTTTGAATCCTAATAGTAATTTAATGTAAATATTGTATTAAATTGTGTGTCTGTTTGTTTGTTCTAAGCAGATTACGTAATCTCAGTTTTTCGCAGTCTCAAACCTGAGGGTCGGAATGTACACACACACACACGCACGCATATATATATAAGCTTTTATTTAGGTATTCGTCTGGGTAGAACTACAGGATTCAATTTGGACCATATTTAATATTTGAAATATTTTAAATTATATTTTTATTTATTACACGTAGTTTCCTCCTATAGATAGGGGCGATCAGATCATCAAAGAGAAATCAACTTTTACATTAGCTCACCGAGATACATTGTTTTCTTCGTTTGGTGGACTGTAATTTCAATCGTTTCTAGCAATGCCTATTCAAGATTTTTCCTTCGAAAATTACATTCTTTCCCCGCCTGCAGTTCAGTGTTCTAGTTTGACCGACGCCGCTGTAGAAATTTCCCTCAAAAATTCATCCTTTCCCCACCTGAAGTTGAGCGCTTTGGCTTTACTGCCGCGGCTGTAAGATTTTCCATCTAATTTACATCTTTTCCCCGCCTGCAGGTGAGCGCCCTGGCTTGACTGCCGCGGCTATAGGATTTTCCCTCTAAATTACATCTTTTCCCCGCCTGCAGTTGAGCGCTCTGGCTTTACTGCCGCGGTTGTAGGATTTTCTATCTAAATTACATCTTCTCCCCGTTTGCAGGTGAGCACTTTGGCTTGACTGCCGCGGCTTTCTTTCCTCTAAATTACATACATTTCTTTCCCACCTGCAGTTGAGCGCTCTGGCTTTACTGCCGCGTTTGTAGGATTTTCCATCTAAATTACATCTTTTCCCCGATTGCAGGTGAGCGTTCTAGCTTTACTCCCCCGTAGCTGTAGGATCTTTCCTCTAAATTACATCATTTTGCCACCTGCAGTTAAGCGCTCTGGCTTTACTGCCGCAGCTGTAGGATTTTCCCTCTAAATTACATCTTTTCCCCGCCTGCAGGTGAGCGCCCTGGCTTGACTGCCGGCTGTAGGATTTTCCCTCTAAATTATATTTTTTCCTTCTAGTTTGACCGATGCCGCTGTAGGAATTTCCCTCAAAAATGCCATCATTTCGCCACCTGCAATTGAGCGCTCTGGCTTTACTGCCGCGGTTGTAGGATTTTCCATCTAAATTACATCATTTCCCCACCTGAAGCTGAGCGCTCGGCTTGACTGCCGCGGCTGTAGGATTTTCCCACTAAATTACATCTGTTCCCCACCTGCAGTTGAGCGTTCTAGTTTGACCGACGCCGCTGTACGATTTTCCCTCAAAAATTCCATCCTTTCCCCACCTGAAGTTGAGCGCTCTGGCTTTACTGCCG
>JABXWE010002183.1:0-77744 GCA_014611495.1 Limonius californicus | reverse complement strand
TACAGATAACTGAAGCATGCTGTGAGCAACACAATGAAATTAATTCAATGTTAAAAAATAAAAATAATCTTTATATAGTATCTTCTTGCGTTTTTTATACAACCATGTGCAGTAAACACGAAAAAGTGGAAATTCTAATGTGATGCCAGAATGGAAACAGCTTAAGAACTGCGAGAGACTTATTTTGAATAAAATATCCTTGTATTCGAACCATACAAACAATTGTTAGAAAATTTAAATCAGAGGGATGCGTAATAAATTCCCATAAAATAAGAACTAAAAGTAATCACATTTTAACCGAAGAAATTAAATTAAATATTTTATGCTACGTTGAAAAAATCATAATTAATAGTTATAACAAAACATAATAATTAAAAAAAGTTCGTGGTGGCCGAGATTTGAACTCGGATCACCTGCTTGGAAGGCAGCTATGCTGACCATTACACCACTTTGGCGTCGATGTCATTGTGTTGTAGAAAGGAAGTACATAAGTAAGTTTACGGACCTTACGGAAACATCACCCTGCGATTTTTGTAATTAACAAAAAAATCATCATCTGTGTCCTATATGCACGGTGAAATACTTATTTACTATAAACCTTCATACTCAAATAATTTACAACTACCGTGACGTTTGCTCCTGTTTTTTAGTTGTGGGTATAGTTGGTTGGCTACCCAATAGGCGTAATTGACGCGTTCTTTTTAAAAGTATACATAGGCAATGTATACTAAAAAGAAAAATTCCCTATATACTTGTTTTAGCTATAAAAATTGTGAAAACCATTTTTTTCAAGGATGAGGCAATATATTTATGCATTTTAGATTCCTAAATAAAGGCAATTTATATTACAGAATATTTTTTTGAAGGTGGTGACACGTAGAAGATGCCAAATTACTTTGTTGTTTATTATTCAAATTTAATGGCTTATTCGATTTTAGAAAGAGCTGACATAATTGCGTTTTTCTTCGGAAACAATGCATGTGTCAGTAGAAGCGCCAAATTGATCAACAGGTAGGTATGTGTTTTGATACCCTTTGCCGTTTAAGATTTTTAGGGTGATAATCACCCCAATTTTGGGATTGAAAATAGGTGAATGGAAATAGCCGTATTACATGTACCCCTGACAAATTAATTTGACGACGTGTTCGAGCATTTTTCGCAAAATTGAGGTTTAGGTCACAGAACGCGCCTGTTTTGTTTTCGGTGAGCCGCCCTGTATACGGTACACAACTCGACAACTGATATAACCGGAAAATAGTGAATTCAACTCAATGGTGTTTTCTCCAATCTTGGAAACTTATATAAATAGAATTTGCAATTCGTTTTAACTAATGTAGAATTTTTCCACTGCGAATATTATAACATATGCGAAATAAATTTAAAATTCTACAAATATTTCTCGTTAATTTACAAATATACTGTAAGTACATATTTATAATTTATTATATAAGAAAGTGTTACATTATATTACAATATATAAACTTATTAAATTGTAAATAATTCTCTTACCGCATGTCAGCAGCCATTGCAGTAGAGTAATAGTTAAATGAACGTAAAAAACTAGTGTTGCATTAACTGAGTACTACCTTTATATATGTAATTCAATAATTTAAAAATTACAATATAGAACAGATTAGATTACGCATTTCGAGAGTAGATAAGAATTGTAATTGAATTGCTGCCTATTTGTAATTTAAATGTAAAACTAAAGAAGTTACCTATTTTTAAAGTAATTTCCAACCATTTGCAAGTTGGCTTGGAATTTCAGATTTTTACAACTATAGAGTACCATAGTATTCTCTTAAAAGTTGCAAGTAATATAACTACTTTAAGAAAGGAGTTAAACGTTATGAAATATAAATTATAAATTTATAGTATACAGGCTGTCTCAAAATTGACGCCTGTGCTTTGGGATTTGATTCATGGGGCTAAAACAAATCGAACATTAAGATTGGAAGTTTTTCAGATGGTGCTATCGAATTATTGATGTAAAATAAAAATTAAACATTTAAGTTAACTCAGTGGTCTAGTGGTCAGCGCATTTGCCTTTGGATCCAAGGGATGCGGGGTCGAATCCGACCGAGATCGATGAGATTTTTCTAGTGGGGAAAAATCTGACACTGACACGTTATAAATCACTACTGGAGTTGGAATTACCCCAGATAGGCAAAATTCATAGTTGTTAGGGTGTACAATGGGCCAAATGTGGCTAGAGGGGACCAACATTTTTCTTCTTTATAAACTTTTGACCAAAACCCAATATTAAGAAAATTGCAGCAAATTACATTTCTTATAAATTAACTCAAAAATATCTCCAATTTGAATTTAAAAATGTAGTTACTACCATATTTTCTAATAAATGCTCATCGATTTAACTGTAACTTTCTGTGATTTTCTTATTATTGGGTTTTGGTCATAAATTTAAAAAGAAAAGAAAACTTTTTATTGGCCCCCCATACATTATGAATCACCCTATATTGTTGCAAAATATGGACCTTAACAGCCAATATAAAAGAAAAATGGAAGGGAAAGATATCGAGAAAGTTCTGTAGAGTGAAGAAGAAAGGAAAGTAGGATGTTAATTATGAGTTAAAATTAACATTAAAATCCACTAATTGAGACGTCTAGGGCATGTGGGAAGTAAAGCCAAGACAAAACAACAAAAATGTTGGAGGAGCAACGGGCGTCAATTTTGAGATCCTGTAGGTATATGTTTTTTTATTATAAAAACGCAAGTCTTCTCCTTCGAGTGCTTTATCTCTTACGAGACGTAGCGATCTTCTTTTCTATGCCTGTGTTGCGCGTTTAAAGTGCCACAGACATAGAGGACCTACAGCTTGACGCGGGCTCAGAATCACTGGAAGTTTAATCACTTCTACCTCAGAGGAGACTAGGCAGAATACCTCTCTCGTTTGCCATTGCCTTGCGAGGGAGAACGGCCGATAAAAATCCGATGTTCTACAATCTAAAATGACCTAAACATATTCCTTAGTTGTTATCAATCAGCTTCACGTAGTGGTACTTAATTTTTTAAACTGCTTTAAGTGTAAAAAGTACTTAAATTTAGCGCAGATACAAGAAAGTTACAATTTTGAAGTTTAATATTTCAAACTTATTATTAGGGCAGTGTAAACTGGTTTCGCTAGAAATGTAGAATACGAAATGTAAATTTTGGGATTTATAGTTTGTATTTAGCTTTCGTAACTGTTATTAACAGATTAAAATTAAAGTTTATCAGCTGTCTTACGAAATTATACACTCCTAAATAATTGATTTGACTTTTCAGTAATGATATGGATGACGATGATATCTGATAATTAATAAAATGATAAATTCAAGCGGATTACAAGTGTATTAACGATGGCCTTCATGATAATAAGGTTTAAAAATTGCATTGCTCTTTAGATGTTCAAGTGATTTTGTAGATAACACCAATTAATACCAATATCTCAAAATTCAGCGGCAAATTTTTAGATTAATGGCGACTTGATATCATCAGAAAAATAAAATTATTATAAAATAAAATATTCTACATTTTAAACTATAATCAACAAAATGTTTATGGTTGGCTGTGGAAAATAAAACCCATGTCTTTTCTTAAGGCTATAGGAATCACTATTATACACCTCTCGTTGAACATATTTTACCACAAGTACACATGATAAACACAGTGACGGATTCCCGCACAGGCGCACGCCTGGGGCCTCTTAAATCGAAAGGTCCTCAAATCCCAGATATCAAAAAAATTGTTTCATTTGAAATGTTTACACTCATCTTTATTGCCGTTACTGAATAAAACTATAATTTAATATGAGAAGTTAGTAAACTCTTATGCGAATATTATATGGGACATCTGTATGAACTAAGTCAGGGCTGTCCTACATGAGGCCCGCTCTGCGTATAGTATAAATAAAGTATAATAATAAAGTATAAATTACCCTCAAATACGAAATATGCAAAATTCTTACATTAACGATAAAATACAAATAAAAACACGTGTGACGCCACTGGCGACGGATAGAAGGTCGCAGCGAAGTTACTGGAAATCAGACCGATCTTGCTCGATCATCCTCGAATATTCGAGAAGCCACGCGCACGTATATAAGAAGGTTGAGTCAAGCGGGACGGGCAGAGCTAGTTAATAATTGTTCTAGTGTGCGTTACGCACCAATTTTAAAGCCTTTTTAAGTGAAATACTCGGTGAAATATGTCTTCGCAAAAAAAAATAATAACGAACGAACATCAAGTTTATAATGACCGTTGGGAAGCAGACTATTTAATCACAAACAACAATAATAAGTGCTCAGTGCATTGTTTGTATGCAAGTACTATCGGTTCCCAAAAAATATAATATGAAACGACATTACACTACGTTACACCAGAAAACGTTTCAGCAATATACAGGGGAGTCAAGAAAGGCTATCATTACGGATTATAAGGAAAAACTAAAACAACAAACAACATTTTTTTTAAAATCTGACACTGATAACAAGAGCGGTATTGCCGCTTCTTACGAAGTAGCGCTGGATATTGTCAAAGCGAAGAAACCTTTTAGTGATGTAGTACTTATTAAAAACTGTGCAATCAAAATGGCAAAACAATTCAATGAAACAAAAATTGCCGAAAAATTCGAAATAGTCTCAGTGTCGCATCAAACAATTGCAAGACGGGTGGACCATATTAATCAATATGTATCCAAAAATCTGCATGACACGGTTGAAAAATGTAAATATTTTTCGCTATGTCTGGATGAAAGCACTGATCTGTCCGACATTAGCCAGCTTGTAATTTTTATCTGAACTATTCAAAACGACTTCACTGTAGCAGAGGAGATGCTTGATCTTATTCCGCTCCATGGTACAACCAAGGGTACGGATATTTTTGAAGCTGTAAATAAGGTGGTGTCAGACATTCGATAAATGTTCCTGTATTGTCACTGATGGAGCCAGAGCTATGCTAGGAACTGAAATTGAATTTGCAGGACTCTTGAAACAAAACAACATCAACTGTCCTGTGATACACTGTATTGTTCACCAAGAGGCCCTATTTGGAAAATCCTTAAGTCAAATGAATGTCATGAAAGTGGTTGTTAAAATAACTAATATTATTAAAGGGGGCAATCGTGTTTTGACTCACAGAAAGTTTCGTGATTTTTTAGCCGAAGTAGAGGCTACATATGGGGACTTGTTACTTCACACCGATATTCGTTGGTTAAGCGCCGGAAACTGTTTGCAACGATTCTTCGCTCTACGCAAGGAGATTCCTATCATCCAATCAAATGGTAGATGTAAAATTTTTAGCAGACCTTGCATTTTTAACAGACCTGACATTTCACCTTCATTAGAAAAAAATGATTTTTCATTTTTTCCAAGTTGTAAAGAGCATTTTGAAGAAATGAAGGATTTTGAGGAAGTTTCAAATTTACCTCACATAAAATACATTGACACAATTGCAAAGAATTCGAAAATCGACTTAGCAACTTTAAAAAAATCGAAAGAGAGAATTCAGTTTTTACTCAGCCACTTACAATTTCAGTTGAGAATGTAAGTAGAGCAGACCTTCAACTGGAATTGTGTGATTTGCAATCAGAACCTTTTTACCAAGGAAGAACTGAAACTGCATTGGACTTTTTCAAGTTGCTGCCAGAAGAACGATACCCCAACTTGCGAAACTTAGTACTTACACTGGGCTCAATGCTGGAAAGCATGTATCTTTGCGAAAGCAGCTTTTCCAACATGAAATTTATAAAGTCAAAATATAGATGTTCCCTCTCTTATAAGTCACTTACTCAGTTGCTTCGTTTATCAACAACAAATATTAAAGTTAATATTGATGCATTAGTTAGTGAAAACCAACATCCTCAAATTTTCCACTAATTTTTATGTAATTTGATATTTTTTGAATAAATTACAATAATAATACAAACGCGTTTTTTCTTTGTATACCATACCCAGTGGCGGCTTGTACTAAAGGGCACAAGGGCACGTGCCCACCCAACCACCATGATTAACACAGAAAGAAATTCGCATGTAATTCAGTGCATTATTTTAATTTCATTATTTTAACGATGGTATCAAATTTTCCTTCCGCTCCAAAGGCGCGGCTAACACGCTCAAAACTATGTTCCGGGGAACGCTCTGATTTGTACCTACGTAGAGGTGATTCGGTTGCCTATCGGTTATCTTCGGTATACGCGATATACCAGGCGAATGGGGCACCGAGCAGATTGTTCCCGATTTGCAGTCAACGTTTGAATTTCGAATTAGGAGCGCTGCTTTCGCGCGTTTGAATTCAAAGACGAAAGTGACGTTTATTCAATGATGGAAGTTAATTGTGTGCAAAAAGATCAACTGAAAGCATTGGCGGTCCTATCAATAGAAAAGAAGTTCGTCCAGTCTATCCCGGATTTTGACAACAAAGTCATAGATGTCTTTTCCAGTATGAAAAATAGGAGAATGGATTTTATGTACAAAAAATAGGTAAATTTTTTGTTGTGCCCACCCTCTTTCTTAACTCACGAGCCGCCACTGGAAACAGATACAGATATTTTGATTAATGATAAAATACGAATGAAAATTATTTTAGTGCTTATCAAGCCGAAACTAAATATTCCCTTCACATACTTAGCAATATTATTTGGTCTGAGTACATCAACTTGCACGAGATATTTTTATTCTGTATTGAATGTGATGGCAGCAGCTGTAAAGTCTGCTATTCATTGGTCGAGTAGGGAAGAAATAAGAGCTAATTTGCCAAAGTCTTTCGAAAAGTATAAAACCACAAGAATTGTACTGGACTGTACAGAAGTAGCAATGCAAAAATGTAAATGTTTAAAATGTAGAATAAAGTCATAATCTCAGTATAAAGGAGGCTATACTGTAAAGTGGCTTGTAGGAAACCATCGGGTTTAATTTCATATGTTAGTCCTGGATACGGAGGCCGAGCCACAGATAAAGAAATATTTGATGAAGAAAACCTTATTTCAAAACTGGATTCATACGATTCAGTTATGGTAGATAAAGGCTTCATGACTGAAAAAGAATGTGAGAACTATATAAAATTGATAAGGCCACAATTGCTACGAAAAGCCAAGCAATTTTCAAAAACAGATGCAGAAGCTACAGCTGATATAGCTCGTGCTAGTGCATGTGGAGAGAACTATTCAGAAAATGAAAAAGTTTGAAATATTAAATGATAGAATTAAATGGTATTTTTACCGCATATAGATCATATTATGACTGTTGTTGCAGTCTTAGTTAACTTATCACTACCTATTTTAGGGGATGACAAATTTGACGTTATTAATTATTATCATATGTAATAGTTATTGGTCAAGTATATAACTAGATTTAATTTATTCTGACGATATACATGTATCATATGATACAATAATTTTTTGATATTTTATAGATTAAATTATGAGTAAAAATTTTATCAAACTCTACTACAATATTTAAAAAAGTTATGAAAATGAAGAGTATACTACAAAATGTGTTATAGGTAAATTTAAAAGAGCCATTCCAAGTTGAACCTGTCTATACTGATGTTTTTCTTTTAATCTTACTCTACTCTCTTGAATTTCTAAGTAATCACAGTGCTCTATGAAATCAATTGAAGGCCTATCTTTTCCTAAAAAATAAATCACTAAACTCCGAAACATTCAACTGAAAAGTAATTTACCAAGATATGGACATGTCATTTCCAGTAATTTAGATGGTTTTCCATTTTCATAAATTATTCCATCAGGGGAATAGCCAAGCCAAGGGAACAATTCACAAACCATGAGGCCTGGTTTATTACTTTAAATTTGTTGCTTAACTCATAACACTTCAAGGCTTCTTTCTCATACTTTCTTCCATGAATAGTAAATTTGTTTTCAAATCCTTTTGGCCAAAAATAAATGTAGGCTTTCTTGTCCCAGTTATCACTGTTCGAATATGTATAAATGGAATAACACCTGGAACCTGGAAAAACGCAATATTAAGTACTAGTAATAATAAGATACACTTACTTGATAAATTAAGTATAAATTTTACCTGTAATGCGTAACTGTCGTTCCTTTTTCCAGAAATTTGAACCTTGTACACATTGGGTAGCAAGTTCGTATATATTGCATGTCCTTAATCTATTTATAACCTCCCTACAACACTTTCGAAGATCAAAATCCTCTAAATCAATACAAAGATTTGACAACAAATTTCAATTAATTATGTTTTCCATTACAGCCTTTATGTATGGATCTTTCGCTTCAATCTCCGGAGTTGTTACTCTAAAATAAAAAGAAACAACAGCGAAAAAGGCACAACATAAAACAAGCGCAGCCAGATTTACCAGCTTTACAGGTGCATTCACATCTCCAAGCTTCAACATCTTTTGCGGAACTGATTTTAATTTCATGAGGTGGTAATGTTAGGGCAGAAGTTTGTAGACATAAGCTAAATATAGATAGAGTAGTTTTCAAATCCACCTCACATAAAATTATATGACCCGCTTTAACCACCGACTCTCCTTCTATAAGTGGCCTATGCCGATCTCCGAGGTACTTAATAATGTCATGTAACGATAATTCGACCCTCGGCATGTTGCAATAATCGTTTGATTATTAAAATCTTTAACAAAATAATACATTGAACGCTATGATATAATCTATTCACGATTGATTTGCCATCCAACAGGATGTGGAAATCTGGGGGAATGTATGGTATCAATGAAATTTGTCAATTAATTAAGTTGGGTGATGCTACTTTTTCTTGATGGAGGTTATGTTTTTTGAAAGCAGGCAATGTTGCCAGTGGAGCTTGTTTGTTCATTTAACGTTCGCCTATTGCTGTTAGTAAAGTAGGGGACTCTAGAGCTGGCAACAGGGCAATTTCATTTTGACATTGCTAGAAATCAATCAAATAATATTTAAGAAAGGCAATTTAAGAAAAAAAAACACAGCCTGCTGGATGGCAAATCAATCGTGAATAGTGTATAGTTGCAATGTTTACCTCACGATTTCCGCCATTGCCAAATTAGAGTAGCGCCATCTAGCGGTGGTGATTTTCGCGAATAACATACTGCCAGGCGTTGTCCAAATTCTGTCTGCCATACATAATGATAATATAATGCCTAATGAGCTCAAGCAATTTATTAAACTGGTTTTACAGTCAAAACAACGTAAAGTAGAAACATACACGGTAGCCAAATTCGAATTCAGCAAAATAATAGGGAAATTAATATGCTTTGTTCGATATCTTGTTCTTTACCGGTGTGCTAGGATTGAATTAATTATTACGTTAAACGTATTCAAAATGAATCCATCCAAATCATTAAGCGGCGCTCAAAAAAGGAGATTAATTAAGGAAAAGGAAGAGAAGCGTACAAAATTAACTAAAATAAGTAGGTAGTTTTTTTTTAATGTTGCTGCTTCTACATCTAGTGAATAGTTTTTCTGAAACTGCAAGTGTTAGTAACGTGGAGTTGGAACATGTGGAAGGTCTAACTGCGACCGAAAACGTTGAGCAAAGAAAAAGTCGTGAAAGTGATGCATTTTCGTCCGATGTGTCTTTTTACAAAAATACAGCAATTGACAGTGAACTTAAATTAAAAATTTTAAAAATAGGTCCTGCCGAACCACAGGAGAATTTAAAAAATGATCCCAAAGGAAGATCATTTTCTACTTCGTATTACACGGTCACTGCGAAAACTGGCAATGCTATGGAAGGGATATGGTTGTGCTATTCGCCACGATTAAATGTTGCTTATTGTGAAGCTTGTTGGCTTTTTGCTGATAGAAGTAATAAACATTTCAAAGATTCGTGGTGCAAAGGTGTGGACGATTGGCAAGGCATTTCTAAAAAAATTAAAGATCATGAAATTTCCATGGTATACACCTGCAGGCTTGCCATACATACGATAGTTGGAAGCGAGGTGCGACCATTGAAAGTTTAGTAGAGTTTAAAGATGAAGTTAAAAATGGAGAGACATTTTAATAAGAATTATATTTAATTTGTTTAATTTTAATAGAATTATAGATGTTATAATGACTTTAGCCGTTTGTGATTTGGCATTTCGGGGGCATCGGGAAAACAGAGTCGATCCCAAAGGGAAATTTTTTGTCCATTGTGAAACTGTTGGCTAAGTATGATCCAGTGTTAAAGTCACACTTATCCAATGAAAAAGAGAAAAACAAATACCTTAGTCCAAAGATACAAAATGAACTAATTCACACAGTTTCGTCACAACTGAAATCAAATATTTTAAAAGACATCAGGGAAGCTTCTTTCTTTTCCATAACACTACGCAAGACGTGTCGAAAATTGATCAATTAAGCCAAATAATCAAATATACGAGAAGTGATTTTGTTTAGGCGGGTGTACCATTTGAAAACACACGTACGTTGGCACTGGTTTACTTTCTATCTTGAGTAAGAATTTCGTATCTTTTAAGAAACGTAGGTCTAGCGATTGCCTTTACGTCATGACGAAATTATCCGTAAGTACGGGTAATGAATCTGAGCGAGACAGGTTACATATGACACACAGCAAATGGGATAGAAATGTTCCGATCTTATACCAGCGGCTCTCAAAATTTTACAATATAAAGAATGGTCGGAACAACAGTCAATATAATAGAGAAAATTGCCTTACACATCTATAAAATATTAATAATTTTTTTAATTCCATAATCTATTTAACATTATTCTGAAAATTCCGGACTTAGAAAGCATGTATAATCATTATTTTTTCTTCAACATAGAATATCATATCCCATTTTCCAACAAGTATTGCCCGAATTGGATTCAGACCACATTCCAATCATACTTACATTTAGCAAGCAACCGTCCCTAGTACAAAATACACCCCGATTAATTAGTTGACTGGGATATGTTCAAAACTCGCCTCGACACCATCCTATTGCCCTTCCAAAATCTCTACAACGCCGATGGTATTGACCAGGCAACAAATCACCTCACCTCAGCGTTCCATCAAGCAGCCCGAACAGCTTCTATACAAACCTATCGCAAACCGGTACATTCTTACGTACTGCCAATTAGGATCCAAACACTAATACGTCAGAAACATCAGGCCAGACGATTGTGGCAACGAACCAGGGAACATCAACATAAATTAGCCCTCAACCAGTTAACGCACCAAGTTAAATGGGAACTCGAAGACCACCGCATTTCATCATACCAACGATACATAAGCGACCTCGAAACGGCTGATCCGACAATGTGGCGAGCGGTTAAACGGATCACCAACCAGAAGCCCATAATACCTACCCTACGCATTGATGACGCTACATATTCCAGCGACCAAGATAAGTGTGAGATCCTAAGTACACACCTCGAACAAGCGCTAACAATCAAATCCAGTATTGAAAACACACAATTCAACAACCATATAGACGAAATAGTGTCCCAACACCTCCCATTAAATGCTACCAACATTCAAACAACAACACCTGACGAAATTGCCTCGATTATCCAGCATTTACCAAATAAAAAAGCTCCTGGTCCCGACTTAATTCCAAACATCCTTCTCAAAAATATCACTCCCAAATGCCTTTCATATCTCACCTCTCTATTTAATGCCTGCTTATCCACCGGATACTTTCCTAAAAACTGGAAACACGCTCATGTAATGCACTTTCATAAACCTGGAAAATGTAAAACCAATCCCTCATCCTATCGCCCAATAAGCCTCCTCAGCACTTTATCTAAGCTTCTTGAAAAAATCATCTACAGCCGACTCTCAACATATATATCCCAGAAGCCGATACTACCACCCTTCCAGTTTGGCTTTAGACCCAACTATTCGACAACACACCAGCTTGCTAGGATTCACGAAATTATAGCTAAAGGTTTCGAAAATAAACAATACACCACCATCATATTCCTCGACATCGCCCAAGCGTTTGACCGGGTTTGGCACAATGGCCTACTTTACAAAATGATCCAACTGAAAATCCCGAAATATATCACTAACATAATCTCAACATTTCTCAGTGAACGTACCTTTGCTAGCATCGTCAATACTTCCGTATCGGGAACCAAGAACATCCAAGCCGGAGTACCCCAGGGATCTATCCTGGGACCCCTACTGTTTAACATATCCATGTACGACATTCCGGTGCCTGATAACTGCTCCCTAGCGATGTTTGCGGATGATACGGCGATAATAACGCAAAATAGTGACCTAAACGACGCAATCCAAGCTCTCCAAAGTGCAACAGATCAACTGCAACATTGGTTCAACCGCTGGAACATTACATTAAACCCAACTAAAATTATCGCAAAGATATTCACTCTCCGTCGATTCCAAAATCCAATCCCCATTGTTATCAATGGTAATATCATCCCATGGAACCCAAAGGATGAGGCTGTAAAATACCTAGGAGTCCATTTGGACCAAAAACTAACCTGGGGGATACACATAAACTCCAAAGTAAATGACTGTCATCATAAGTTAAGATTGTTATACCCAATCCTAAATAGAAACTCTCCGTTGAAAATCGAGTGCGCCCTGCTAATATATAAATCCATCCTGCGATCGGCTCTTATGTATGCCAGCGTAGTGTGGGGCGCTGCGTCAAAAACACATATTAACAAACTGCAGGTGTTCCAGAACAAGGTCATCAGAATGGCAACCAACGCTCCTTGGTTCATCCGCAATGATCAGCTACATCGCGAACTGAATATTGCCTACATCCAAGATTTTATCAAAAGTACCACCAAAAAATTCATGGAAAACCTAAGAACCAGCCCAGCTGCCGATCACTACACACTAGGACAACGATCAATAAACCTTCGCTTGAAACCTCGTCTCCCACAGGACGTGCTACTAAGTGACAGCGACTAAAGATGCCCACCCAATTGACTAGTGCGCAATAAACTACATGGCCCTTTACCATATTTGTGTATAATGTTCATGTTTTATATTTTATAGTAACCTAATACTAAGCCAACATTACTGTGTATGGCCCATGTGAGCCGATCCGGTTTTAATAAATATTAAAAAAAAAAATCATTATTTTTATGGAGTCTCTTAGCTAAGTCAGGTTATTTACAATTACATTATTGCTCCGTAATGATTTAGGTACTTATTGTGAGATAAGAAAGCTAACAACGCTTGCATTTTAACCACTTAATTACTCGTTTTGGTCAGTCTACCTTAACCTGTTGTGATAAGAGGATCTCAAGATGCCTAAAAGCAAAGTTTTAGATTATAATACAAAACTTTTAATTTTAAACGTTTTGTCGTATTTTCAATTAGAAAAAGAAAACGGTGGTCTACTGTTACCTTCATCTTCTGTTCAAGAAAGAGTTGCAGCTGTCCTGAAAGTGAGTGTTCGTAGTGTTCAACGTACTGTATACGAAGATAAAGAAAATATTCTTACGGACCAAAAAGAATAGTAATGCAAGATTAAAACCAAAATCGGATGACGTGTGTGAAGGTATTAAAATGGACATCAGAAACGTAATTTACTGCTTGTATATATCTAAAATACCATTTACTTTGGCAACACTTCAGCATATATTAAAAGAACGCGAAATTGTAAATGTGTGTGTACAAACACTATCAAAATTATTGAAAAGTTGCGGTTTTAAACTTAAAAAAGAGTGCAATCGACGATTTTTGTGCGAACAGCAGCATATAGCCCACCAAAGAGTTGTTTTTTTAAAAGCAATATACGAAAAACATGGAATCAAAGGAGAGACAAGTTGTATTTCTTGATGAGACGTGGATTTTTTCTAAAGGTAAATTCAGAAAATCTTGGCAAAATGACACTCCAAAAAGTGCGAAAAAACCATCAGGTAACGGTGGAAAGCGTTACATAGTCTTGCATGCCGGTTCTACCGACGGATTTATTCCTAGCGCAAGTTTAATTTTTTTCAGTAAATCAAACAGAGCCGATTATCATGATAATACGGATAGCGACAAATTTGAGGAATGGTTAAAAAATCAACTTATACCAGCTCTGGAAAAGCCATCCTTGATAGTATTAGATAATGCATCGTATCATTCGAGACTTACTGAAAGATAACCGACGGGTGGATGGAGGAAGCAGCAAATTAAAGATTGGCTCGATACACAGCATCTTATGTATCCAAAAAATGCCCTAAAAGTGGAGTTGTTAAGAATAGCCAAAGAAAACAAGAAAAAAAATATGTTGTTGATGAAATTCTCCGGGAACATGGACATGAGACCCTACGTTTACCGCCATATCACTGTCAGTTCAACCCCATGAAACTTATATGGTCAAACAGTAAAAGATATTACGATACACATACTGGCCGCAACGGATTTAAAGAAGAAAATGTGTTGGACATGTGGAATGAAGCCGTAAATCAGTGTTGTGCAAAAAATTGGAAAGACTGTGTGATTCATACAGAAAATCTCATTGAAGAGTGGTGGGAACGTGAAAGTTGTTTGGACACCGAAGATATTGCAGTTCAAATTTAATTTGTTTACTAAATTAATAAAATGAATAATTATGTCCATATTAAAATCTCGATGTTTTATTATTTTTATCGAACCAGTATTATTTATACCCGGCATATAATTTGTTGCGACGAGGAAACATTTTTGGTGTCGCTGGCAGGGGTAAGCTACTTAGTAATGGCAAGCGTTGTACTTGAGCCATATGCAACCCTGAATTTTGTACCCGCCTAAACAAAATCACTTCTAGTATATGTTAAAATTGAAACTGATAAAAATTACCAAACCAAACACATAAAAATTTTGGAATCGTTTATAGGATTTAAAGAAGTTCAAACTTCAAAAGGTCTAGAAAAATCAATTTTGTAAAACATGGATATCGAGTTACGACAGTGTCTGGACAGGGATATGACGGTGCAGCGAACGTGGGCGGAGTTTATTCAGGACTACAAAAATTGATCAAAGAAAAGGAATCAACGGCGGACCATATCCACTGTGCAGCTCATAATTTAAACTTAGTTTTAAATGATGCGTGAAGTAATATGGCAATGATCAAAGAGTTTTATGATTTATGTCACAAAATATACACGTTTTTCGGATATAGGCGGAACGACTTAAAAGTAGCGAATACTGAAAATGTTCAATTACTCTAAAACGCCTCTGTTGTACAAGATGATCTTCACTGTATGAATTCATTGCTGCTATCAGATATAATTTTGTTTTAGTTTTGAAGGCTTTGTCCAATATATCACTGTTCAGTAAAAAACGAGAACAAAGACAAGAGGCTATTGCAATAAAGAAAAAGTAGGAAAAATTCGTGTTTATTGTTATGCTAGTTTTTGAGACAGACATTTTGGAAAATCTAAATTTAACATCAAAATGTTTACAGACATCTGACATGGATCTAGAAGCCGCCACTAAGTTGTTAAATTTCACTATGAAAGCCATAAGTGACATGAGGGCGACATTTTCTGAATTAAAAGAAAAGGCTGTGGTCCTAGCAAATTCTTATACGTCCGAAGTTTAAAGAAAAAAGAAAGAGAAAAGCAAAACGATTTTATGATGAACTAGCTACTGATGAACGATTAACTGATGCTGAAAAATTATTTGAGGTGGAAGTGTTTAAAACTACCATAGATGTATTAATAAATCAACTGTCAGGGCATATATTATGCCGGGCCGCAACGCATTGTAAAAATCTGTCTGAGTCACTTATATAAGGGTTGCATGAGCCATCGCCGCAGACGAGTATTCAAAATACATTCGTCCACGCAAAATGACCATTGCCCCCCAAAAGCGGATAGTCAGATAATCGCCCACTTTAAGATGTCGATCGCCCACAAGGGGGCGATATTGCCCACGTTGAGAAACACTAATATACACAAACATTAGCATTTATAGAACTATTATATGGCAGTACTATAATAAAGGTTTTCAAATCTTTTCAGAATTTTGGAATGCTTCTGTTTTGGAGCTCTCATAATCAATTTTTTGGGGTGGATTAGTTCCCATTGTAACGAAGTTTCTGGGAAGCAACCTTTCCAGCATTTGATAATTACATGTTAGGTCGTTTGAGTTCCGAAAAGAGGCGTCTGCGGCAGTGCAAGTGGAGTTCTAAATTGCTTTCCCCCATGCACTCATCATCGCGTACAAACACACTCCGGAGAGACCCCTAGAGAAAAGCAAACCTATATATACAGGATCCTCGCATAAATTTGTTAATTATGAGTCGAATACTTCAACGAGGAAGTCAGGCGAGAATAGAATTACCAGTCCGCCAGAGAAGAAAGCAAACCGAAGTTGAGCCGCCAAAATATTCTCAGTCCATTGAAGAATGCCATAAAATCCGCGTACCTGTACGGCATCGCATTTATTCACTTTGTGGAAGACTGTGCCGTTGGGGTTAACTTGATTGATATCCAGCAGGTAGTGCCAACTAGTGTCAATCAGGTTAACATACCAGAGAAATAAGAGATTAGAGGTCTTATAAGCCGGTCAGACCAGGCTAATTTGACCTTCCATTTTCCTGTAATTGGGAATTTCCAAACTAATTTAACAATACGTGATTTATTATTACATTAACAATTTCACATACTCACCGTACAGTAATGTTTTATTGTTATAATATCCTACGAAACATTTAAATTCATTCACCGGCGAAATTACGAATCCAAGAACATTTCCCAGCAGCTGGATTTAATAAAAGGTTCATTGACCCAGCAAGGACACGCTGCCAGGTTATAAGTTATTCTAATCAATGTGTGAACACTGCAAAGGTTCAGATTATTAATTTCGAAATACATTCTGTTACACGTATTTAAACTAACGGCCAGGTGGCAATCCATTTTATTTGTTTATGTAAATACGGGACACCCATGCTGCGCGCGGCCCACAGCTGGAACGCAACGTACCCGGCGAGTGACCCGACTTCCTGATTCCATCCAGTGGCGTACCGTCCGGGATTTTGAATATTTTATTATGTTCTTTATAACACCAGAAACACACATATTTTGCTTTTAATTGTAACATTTAAATAGAATAAATCCTGTTATAACCATTACAGTCTGCCTGCATGTTATTACGAATTTCTGGCTCTGAGCTAAAACCAGGCAACCGTCCACCACGTGGGCGGCCCATTACTTCTATCTTCTTTATAGTTGTCTGTGTGATTTTGCTTTGTTTGCCAGCTCTCTCCATTCCTTTCTGTTTCCTGCTTTTTTTCTCCACTTTTGTATCTTCGTCTTCTTTAAATTCTCGACCACCTCATCTCGCGATCTCATTTTTGGTCTGCCTCTGTTTCTTAGTTCAGTGGGTCTCCATTCGGTTATTATCTTTCTTGGTCTATTTTCTTCTGTCCTTATAATATGCCCCAATCATCGAATTCTCTGCGCCTTTATTGCTTTCACTATCATCTCCTTCTGTTCCTTCAAGCATTTCATGATTCATTTTGGCTCTAAACTCGTTTTTGTCTACCTTTTTTGGCCCCGATACGTTTCCGCTGCGTATATTACTACCCATCTTATAGATCTCATCTTTGTTCTTTTACTTACTCTCTTGCTTTTAAAATCTTCTAATTGCTGTAGTAGGGCTCTATTTTCTCTTATTTTTCTTATATTTCGATGCTCCTGTCATTTTTCTTATTCACGTTTATTCCTAAGTAATTGAAGGATTGTAGGTCCTCAGATGTATGTTCACCTTCTCTTATGTTCTGTACTGTGTATCTGTTTCTCTGACATTTCATATACTTTGTGCTTTCTTTTCATTTATTTGTAGAGCGTGTTTTCTTGCTCATTCTTCTATTTGAGTGAGCATTTCACTAACATTTTCTTTTACTTCTTGCTAGCTCATCAGCGTATGCTATTAAACGTACTTCCTTAAAGTTTGTTATGTTCGTTTCAAATTTGCCGCTTGATATGAATTAATTTCTTAATTTAATTGCCGCTTCGTAGGGATTTATAACGTTATTTGGATTGCCGTTTGTATGTTGAACACAGTTTTGGTTACTTTGCGTCTTTCTAAGTTTGAGTTGTGTTGACAACAGTTTTGTTAGTATTTTCCCTTTCGGAAATTGATTTGACCAAATTAGTCCCAGAATTGTTCAAAGTTTTTTTTTGTGAACTATATATTTGCCGATTAGACGGGATTTCCAGGAGTGTCTTTGTTAAACAGTGCTAGCATTTAGGAATTGGTTTTAAGCTTCTCTCGAAGGTCGCACGTGGTCACTTTCGTTCTAGAAGCATTTCGAAATATGGTGCAATTTTTTTGTAGGGGGGGGTGCAGATTCCCGTTGCGAAAGTGAGTCAGTCAGCATCCCATCTCCGTTGGCTTCGGTCTTCCCGAAATTACATCTACGGGGAGCCGTAAATAAATCGTGCTGCAGGGGCGGCTTTTGGGTTTTTTCGAGGAGTATCCGTTATGTGTGTTTCGTTCGCTGTTTTACCAAGGGGTATAAACAGACCATCGGCTACTGTCGGATATAAAGAAAACATTGGATTCAACCCCGTAAAAGCCAATTCTTTGTGAATTGACCGATCGCCTTTTCGACGGATTAATGTTCAAGATCAGCTCCCGTCCCTTTGCGGTTACCGTCGGTGCGAAGAGCGCATCAAAGTTCCGGGCCCTTGCTGTTGACTTCATTCAATCAAGTCTCCAGGGGTGTATCTGTGGATTTTCATCATCATCCCGATAACTCTTCGAAATTGTGCCTGACTAGCTACTCCGTCAAGGTAATAAGCTAGTTTTCTGCATTGTGAAATTAAGAACCTTTCTTTTCGCGCCAGCTTGCAAAATTTACGTGTTTGAACTTCTTTTTGTGATAAATAAGGAGCGGTCTTCAGCCGCCGATCGTCATATATATATATATATAAATATATATAAATATTGTGCGATTCCTGTAAACTCGACGCCAATGACCACGCAGAGTTGCTGAAAGATTTTAAATAACGTTGGCCATGGGCGGCGAGTTCCCCTTTTCCAGAACGTTCAAAGTACTCAGTTGTAATCTAGAATTATAAAATCACTTTTGCCTGTCATTTTCGTTGTACTGTCGTTTCCACTAATTTGATTATATGCGTTTTGAAATATTATAATTTTTATTATTGCATTTTGTATTTGTGTGCGTCAATTTTGCAAGCTTAAATATATAGGAGGAGGCACAATAAAGGTGAGTTCCATTCCCGGAAGCTGTTGGCCTCTCGGCCTTCCACGAGGACCTACAATCAGCTGGATTTGGAAGGTGGCCCCCACTAATTTTGACTTACCCTGTACACAACTAAAGATTTTCTCCCATAAGCGATTATCACGAACTCCCCCTACTCCTCTGAGCTAAGCTGTAGGACTTTTCCATCCGCTTGTTTGCGGGTCGTCGAAAAGGCTCGATTGGCCCGTAACAAGTTGATTGTCCTTCTCGTTGGCATTGCTATACAGGGTGATTCAGAACATATGCAGGAGACTGAAAGAGTAGCTAGAGGGGACTAAAATTTTTTTTCTTTATGGTCTTCTGACTGAAACCCAATAAGAATATTGCAGCAAATTAAAGTTGTTATAGATAAACTCGAAAACATCCCCAATTTGAACTTAAAAATGTAAATTACTACCATATTTTGTAACAAATGCTCATTAATTGGTTTAACTGTAACTTTCTTATTATTGAGTTTTGGTCAAAAGTTTATAAAGAAAAAAAAGCTTTATGTGGGCCCCCTTTCGGTCACCTTGGTATGTTATGAACTGCTGCAAAACATTAACCTTAGCAGACGATGTAGAAGAAAATTGCAAGAGAAAGATATCGAGAATGCTCTGTAGAGTGAAGAATAAAGAAAAGTATCGAGGTGTAGGATGTGAATTATGAATCACTTGTATACAGGTGTAGATCTAACATTAAAATCCATCGATTGAGACATCTAGGGAACGTGGGAAGTAAGGCAAGACAACACAACAACAAAAAAAATGTTGCAGGGGCAACTAGACAAAGCGATAGGCAACCAAAGAAAAATGACTGAATGAAAAGTGATGGATAAAAAAGAATAGAGAAATGAGATGGAAACAGTCATAAGTCTGAATGGTCTCAGAAAGGCACATCTGTGTATATTAATAAGTCATTTTTTTTCTTGAAAACTCTTGGTTTGTCAATTACATTGGGCTGAACAATGACAGAAGATTATGCTGTACTTAAAAACCATAAAATTTCAACAATACTTGTAGTAAGCTACCTCCAGTAAGCGATTCAACCTAAGCATTAGTATTGACGTGTTAAATATCAAGATGTAAAAAAAAGACGAAAGCATATTTAAACTTTTATGTAAAACTAATATTTAAACAGTAAATTGGTAAAACAAAAGTGTTTGCTTAATACACATAAATAAACATCTTAAAAATAATTAATTTGCACAAATTTACATCGAGTACTATTACATCTCTTCAGATTCTAATTTTCCACGTAGTCACGGTCTCCAACATTTATACGGTCTGGAGCAGCAGTCACAGAAAATCCCAAAATACGAGCATCCACCTTAGTCATTTTGGATTTTTTTGTTTTCTTCCCTTTACCCTAAAAAAAAGCATCAATTACACCTGTTTGAACAACTATTCTATGAACACCAATAACGTATAAATTACAGTCAACAGTGTATTCAATAAATTATACAGCATGTACATAAAAGTGTAAGGCCTGTATGACATGGCACAGAATTTTGTACAAAATTTATTCATAAAATGTACAAAATTGTCTGTAACCTTGCGCAATGGATGCAAATTATGTTGACATCTGTGAGAAAATTGTCAACATAGTCATGTGACTGTCGATAACGTAGAATTCTAACAAGATTTTATAATATTAGGTTAATGCACAAGTTTGTGGCGCTTTTATTTATTTATTTTACACGAACGCTCAAGAAAGCAAACCAGCTGCAGCAATAAAGAACGCGAGCGATATAAAAGAAAGTGCGTAGAGTGTTGGCAAGCGGGGTAAACACGTGGTTCTTATCTGCCCTCTGTCATTGTTAATAAACACTAAACATTGCTCATTTACGCATTAATGCGACGCCGAGTTTGTACAAAATTTCGTAGATTTTAGGTCTGTATGAAACGGCACAGAATTTTGTTCAAAGTGGTTTTACAAAATTCTGAACAAAATTTTGTACAAAATTCTGTGCCGCACCATACAGGCCTTAGAACATGAATCTACAAAATTTTGTACAAAATTCTGTCTGTGAGCATGCGCAAATAGGTGCAAATTACAATTACAAATTGTACAAAATTCTGAACAAAAATTTGTACAAAATTCTGTGCCAAGGCCTGCAGGCCTTAGAACATGAATCTAAAGAATTTTGTACAAAATTCTGAAAAATATTGTACAAAATTCTGTGGCGTGTCATACAGGCCTTAGAACATGAATCTACAGAATTTTGTACAAAATAGATGCAAATTACAATTACAAATTGTACAAAATTCTGAACAAAATTTTGTACAAAATTCTGTGCCAAGGCCTGCAGGCCTTAGAACATGAATCTAAAGAATTTTGTACAAACCTCTTAAAAAAATTGTACAAAATTCTGTGGCGTGTCATACAGGATTTAGAATATGAATCTACAGAAATTTGTACAAAATTCTGTGCCGTGTCACGCAGGCCTTAGAACACGAATCTACAAAATCTTGTACAAAATCATGTCTGTGAGCATGCGCAAATAGGTGCAAATTACAATTACAAATTGTACAAAATTCTGAACAAAATTTTGTACAACATTCTGTGCCAAGGCCGGCAGACCTTAGAACATTAATCTAAAGAATTTTGTACAAAATTCTTAAAAAGATTATACAGAATTCTGTGGCGTGGCATACAGGTGTTATCACATGAATCTACAGAATTTTGTACAAAATTCTGAACAAAATTTTGTAGAAAATTCTGTGCCGTGTCACGTAGGCCTTCAAATACGAATCTAAAGAATTTTGTACAAAATTCTGAAAAATATTGTACAAAATTCTGTGGCGTGTCATACATGCCTTAGAACATGAATCTACCAAATTTTGTACAAAATTCTGAAAACAATTTTGTACAAAAGTCTGTGCCGTGTCATACAGGCCTAAAACACATTTCTTAAAACTGTAATGGTGTTTAAGAATGTGACGAAAGTCGAGGTACAGCTACATATAAGTATATTAAATCAGGTTTAAATTACTGTAATTGATGTTGTGTCTCTTAAAACAATTATCTCGAAAATGGTATCATTAGGCCTGTACGACAAGGTACAGAATTTTGCTCAAAGTTTTCTTCAAAATGTTTATACAAAATTTTGAACATTAGTTGGTACAAAATTCTGTCTGTAAGCATGCGCAAATAAGTGCAAATTACGTTGCCATCTGTGAGAAAACTATCAAAATAATCATTTTAATGTAGATAATGTAGAAATCTATCAAGATTCAATAGTAATTGTTTACTTTTGTTTACATAACCTCGAATGTTGTTTATCTTTTCGTGGCTTGTATTATTTTTGCGTTTTCGGGATGGTCTTTTTTTGTTTATAAGTTACGTTAATTTTGTGTAGAATGGCTAGCGCTAGAGATTTTAGGTGGTACATGTGGTAAAATATTTATGTCTTTGCCCTCTGTGATCATTGATGAACACTGAAAAGTACTCATTGCGCATCGATTTGACGTTGTTCCTGAACAAAATTCTGTAGACTTTAGAGCACGAGCTACTGAATTTTGTAAAAACACTTTTTTGTACAAAATTCTGTGCTGTCATACAGACCTTAGACCTATCGCAAAAATGTTACTATCTTTAATAGAAGTTTCAAAAGAATACCTAAGGATTAATCATTAAATCTTTAGCAAATTTGGTAAGTTTACCTGCTGTGTAAAACAAGCGCCTAAAGAGATATTACAAAAAGTCCCGTACCTTGACTTCTTGGAAATCAGTGCAGTGTTGAGTCGAGGGTGTGATGGCTGGTGCAGGAGAGCTCATGTCGTCTTTTTGCGTAACCACTTTGGGCTTGATCATGCGTCGCTTTTCCAGGAACTGTGCAGCGAACTGCTGCGTGGTAGGCCCTTCGCCCAAGTACTCCCTGCAATAGTCTCGTACTTCGAGTGCTGATTCTATATCACGGAGGAAACTTATGAATGTAGGAACTGCAACAGAAGAGTTTATTTACTGTTTCATGCATCATCACCTCGTAGCATATAGGTCAGATCGTATCATAAAGTCAACCAATTTCTGAATTGTAACGTCAATAATTTTAATGGAATTCATGGATAAATAGTACAGTATTATGTAAAAATACAAATCAGGGACTATGAAGTTATAGGCTCTTCTGTGTTCTTCACTTACTATCAACAGTACTATTAAGCTTTGTAAGAGCAGATGTGCACCAATCTGTGAATTCGTCGGCGGCAGGCCCATTGCTGAACAACTTCAAGATATGCTGCTCCTCCTTCTTCGTCTTGCTCTTAGTCTGCTTAATGGGTTGCTTAACGGCGTTTACGGCACTTGTTGAATTACTCTTTGATACTGAGGACGGTTTGTTAGGTGATTTTTGCAATGAAGTTTCATCCCAAAAGCCTATTGACAAAGGGTTACCATATTAGAACAGCAATCATCGTAAAAACACATTTTTATTATACAGCGGACCTCGGTTATGCTTAACCAATTAAGGGACTGTTTACACCAAACGAATTAAATTGTTTTTTTTTTAAATATGAATGCCCTCATAGCAATTCAATTCTTTTGTTTAAGACAGTTCCTTTAACAATTTTAGATCTTTTAAATTATTATACCGTGTTACAACTCATAAATGCGGTGAGTAACACTTAATTTATCAAATCTGTGATTTTTGTGTTAGTGCAGAGTAAATTTGTGAAAAAACATTAAAAATAGTAGAAGTTATAGAAGGTCAAATATTATATTAGATCATTTCTGGGTGAGAGTCATAATGGAACAAGAACTACCAACAAATAGCCAACTGAAAAGTGGTGACACAAAATGATATAATGCAAAAGGAAAAGGTATTTTAAGAGAATTAGTAGAGAACAGGCTAAAAATTTTGATGAATACAAAAAATGCAGAGGAAAGATTTGATACAAAAAGCTGCAGATCAAGTACTAACAAAAGGTGAAAAGAAGATTGATATGATGATAAATGTAAGAAAGCAGTAGAGAAGTGCAACAAGGCCAGAATAAACAAGATTAAGAAAGGAAACTTCAAAAATGAGAAGTTCATTCAAGTCCCAAGAAAAATGAAAAGGATATGTAGGAAAAAAAGGTTGTTTTTGCAACATAAGTTGAGTAAAGTTGAGGATTATTATGTCAATAAGAAGATTAGGAATTTTTACCAAGAGATGAAGGAAGAAGGAAACAAGTATAAAAATATGGCCAAGATGTTTTAAGGACGAAGATGGGAATATTTGGTGGACAAGAAATTGGAAATATGGGAGAGACATTTTGAAAGGGTAGTAATCCAGAAGAAGGGGACCAAGACATACAAAAACAGATAGGAGAGAACAGTCTGAGTATTGGGGATGCGTTGCCAAGTAGAAATGAGATTGTAAACATAATAAACAAACTAAAAAACAATAAAACGCCTGAAAAATGGTATTAGAGTAAGCATTTTGAATGAATCAACATATTAAAATGAAGAAAAGTAATGAACAACACAAAAATAAGGATTTATAGAACAATCATACGTCCAACAGTACTGTATGCATCCTCAATCAAAATTTAGTTAGGGATAAAAATGAAGCATGGGAACACAAGTTACTCACAAGAATATATGGAGGAGTAAAAGAAGATTAAGTATGGAAAAGACAGACAAACCAGGAAATTATGGAAATGTACAAATAACCTAACAAGTATTGCAAATGGACAATGATTATGATGGCTTCGACAAGATGTGGTTCAGAGAAAAAGTAGCAGATTTTGTATTTCGATTACTTGAATCCTAGCAACTATAGTCTGTCAATTGTTTCACACATGACAGATATAAGTGTCATATTAAGTTTGTTTTTACTTTTTTCAAGTAAGATTCTTCAATAATGCCAAAGTTCGCCGAACAAATAGAAAAGCATATTGAAATTTTGAACAAATACAAATATTCAGAGTTCCATCGGGTTTAGATTGCAACTCTGCTAAATCATCCGCTTTCTACTGTTGGAAAAGTTACTAGAACTTATAAAGACCGATTATCTACAGAAAGAAAAGCTGGTTCTGGTTGAAAAATTGGATTTCAGGACAAAAATTTAGCTGCATGCATAAGAGTCCTTCAGAATAAATCCCAATTTGTTTGAACGTACTGTAACGGTTTCTGCAGTTCTAATGGTTAACCCTGAATTTGGGACACTACTGGGTGCTTGTATTTGTACTAATACTATTCGGCTGATTATTCCAACCTCTTAAAAGAGAGATACCTTTATACAAATTACACTGTGTGGGTAAGACCGTGTCAGACATGATGCCATTATTTGCTTTAAATGGAACACGTTGTATATTTTCTATATTTTGGGTTCTCCAGGAAATTCTGAATCTACTAATGTATTTGTTTCGTTTATCATTTTTGGGCAACTTGCATTTTTGCACTAAAACATATTTTTGTTTCTCTAAATGCTTTGAAATATCAAAATTGTTTCTTCTAAATATAGACAGGTACAAAATATTAAAAACTGCTCCTAATGACTTGAAAAGACTATACCGTAAGCCTGCAAACTTGCTTAAAAATTCTACTACTCACACTACCGGTCAAAAGTTTCAATTCACCATTCGAAAGTTTTTTTAAAATTTTTCATTAAAATTATCTATAAAATATGAAAAAGATTTTTGTTTATAGATATTTAATGGTTTCCATGACAACCAAAACGTATTTCATTCCAACTTTTCGTGGTAAGCGGTACAGTTGTTGGCCCCCCTACAGTGATTGACCTCCCTGACTTTAACCTGAAATTCTAAGAAACTGGAATAAAATAGGGACTTTATCACCGCTGCTATTGAAGCAGGGGAGTTTTTAGTATATGATGTTAAAATTCCATATTCTTAAGTTGGCAGTACAAATTTTAGGCGCCAAATGTGTGCAATATTCTTGGGTTTCTGCTACTTTCTTCTTTGTGAAGGTAAGAACAGCAGCACTTTTTTAACGCTTACATTAGCTGTTGTGTACATGCCTTGATCGTGATTTTTAACAAGCCTCTTGTAGAAACACTAGAAAATGAGTATATTAGTATCATAACCTTTAAAATTTATTTTATGGGTGATAATTTTGGAGGCCAATAACTGTGTAGTAGAAATGATGATTAGTTAAGCATGAGATTTAATTATTTCACGTTCTTATAGAAAATATACGCTCCAGTACAGTAATTGGCCTCTGGCCAATAACTGAAGTTTGACGATGCCAATTATTGTAGCAAATCTTTTACATTATTTTCTTCTTTATTTAGATTTACCTAAATCATGCCGAAAACAACAGAGGGTAAGAAATATAGCAAATGCTATAAGGAAAATGACCTTCTTAGAGCCCTTACGGCTATAGAGGGTGGTACGCCCAAAAGGGAAGCATCTAAATTGTATCACATCCCCCGTGCCACCATACAGTTCAGATTGTCTAACAGATTTATAAAATCTTCTCCTGGGCCGCCTACAATTTTAACCAGTGAAGAAGAAAACGTTCTAGTTTGTTGGATTAAAGAATGCCACCAAAAGGGCTTTCCACGTTGGAAAGATGCAAGATGCAAGCTTCCGTTAAACAATTTTTAGACGAAAAGCCTCGACCAAATCCTTTTAAAGACAACTACCCTGCTGCAGGGTGGTATAAGGCGTTTATGAAACGTCACCCTGACATTTCTTTAAGAAAATCTGAAGCCGTAATAGCTGCTTCCGCAAATATAAGCGAAACTGATATAAGGAAATGGTTCAAGCAAATATATAATTATCTAAAAGAACATGGACATGAAGATATCCTAAATCACCCAGAACGAGTATTCAATGGGGATGAAACAAATGCTTTACTCTGCCCTCAAAATAAAAAGGTTTTGGCTCCGAAGGGAGCTAGAAATGTATATGAGGTTGATGGTGGAAAGGCAAAAAGTGCACTTCTGTAATGTTTACTTTTAATGCAAGAGGAAACAGCACGCCTCCGCAAATAATTTACCCATATAAAAGACTCCCAAAAGAAATTACGGAATCAGTGCCTTCAATCTGGGGCGTAGTGTGCTGCGAAAGTGGTTGGATGAAAAAAGAAATTTTTTATAAGTACATTAGTAAGATATTTTATCCGAATGTCAAGAAATTAAATATTCAGTTTCCTGTTACATTATTTGTTGATGGACACCCCAGACCCATCTGGATAAAAGACTAAGTGATCTTTATACTAGATTAGATATAATACTAGTGTGTTTGTATCCAAATGCTACTAGGTTGTTACAACCCTGTGATGTTTCAACTTTCAAACCCCTGAAAGATGGGTGGCGCAAAGGGATACTACGTTGGAGAAGAGAAAATCCCACGGAAGAATTAACGAAAGTCCACTTTGCAACTCTATTAGACTGCGTTGTACAAACCTCAGTTAAACCGGAAATAATCGTTAATGGATTTAGGGCGTGTGGATTATTTCCATGGGATGTAGAGGCAATAGATTTCACTAAGTGCTTAGGAAAAAGCATAAAAAACCCTGACAATAACATATTAGAAGAAGACAAGTTGAGAACATCTGTATTGAGCTATGAAACATTTCAGAATATTGTGGGAGTGAAAAGAATACAAACTTTTAAGCAAATAGACAATTTACTAGAAGATGACCATGACAAAGTTATTCTCTACCAACTCTGGAAAGCATTTCAAGAACACAACACCAAGAACACTTAAGATGAAAATAAAGTGGACTTACTTGAAGAAAATAATAACACGCATAACGAGCAGACGCACACAAATTTGTTGTCAATTGTACACTCTTCTGATAACAGTGTAATGGATAATTATGATATTCTTAATATGCCTATTGTTATTGACGAAAATGCAGTCGAAATAATTCGCGCAGAACAATTAATTTTGTTACCTTCAGAATTCCCGGTTGTTTCAGAACAACATGAAGTCTTTATTCATAAAATAGAAAATGGTGTGGGTGTAAATCAAGTCACGTATGCAGAAGAATTTTTTACCTCAAAACCTTCCTTTGTGTTGGAAGATAAAATATTAATTCAGAAAAAAGGAAACAGCGCGGAAGACGTTAATACAATTCAAATCATGTGTGCAGAAGAATTAATTGCATCAAAACCTCCCTTTGTGTTGGAAGATAAAATATTAATTGAGAAACAAGGAAACAGCGCGGAAGACCTTGATACAATTCAAATCGTGTGTGCAGAAGAATTTGTTCCTTCAGTTCTGAAATCCTCTGGTATTTCAGAAGCAAAGGTTTTAACTGGAAATAAAGGAGACAGTCTGAGAGATTATTTACATTGGCCAACGACCCCAGAACGAAAAGGGAAAAGAAAAACTGACAGGATGCCGTTTGTACTTAAGTAAATGAATGGAAACAAAAAACGGCAGACAAAGAAGAAGCTAAGTTGAATGAAATAAAAGCCCAAAAAGAAAAAGGAGATGAAAAAAAAGGGAAACCAAAGGGAAAAATTAATATTATCTCGTGCTCAATAATTCCACCAACAACAATTCCAAAACCTGTAGAAACTAGTGAATATAATTCCAAAATCTGCCCAGACGAAACATTTAATGACGCTGTTTTTGTGCAAAATATGAAAATTCAACGTGGTCCATGTTATATTTGTGCGAGTAATATGACAATGGTTAGTAGCGGTATAAAATGTTATAAATGTGTAAGATCATTTCATATTCATTGCTTAACCAAGCACCAACCTAATATAAATACAAATGAAATTTATTATTGTAAAACTTGCAATCAACCAAATAATTCACTGTAAAAAAGATTAATACGTAGGTAATTCTAACATTTTCTCTGAAGTTCATAAGTTTAATAAATGTTAAAAAAGTACAATTAGCTATTTTTACTAACAAACAGTAGTATGCCAATCACTGTAATAAAAGCGCCAATGACTGTAAAATATGCCGTTTTGAAATTAATTGTCCAAAAACGGGTTTTTCTGCAAGAACATCGGAATTCTAGTGCAATATTAAAACAATTTAAACATTTTTATTCCTGTTTGTTACCTAGAAATTTCTATAAAAGAGTATTATCACATTTTACAAATAAAGTAATACAAAAAAATGCTTAAGGGGCCAATAACTGTACCGCTTACCCTAAGTCGAAGATTTTTATTATTGCTGTGTGGTGATTAATAATTATCGTGTTGTCATTTTGGGCATTTATATGGACATAACTTATAGATATAGATAAGGAATTGAATTTCAAATTTTATGTTGTGATTATTAAAAATTGGGTTGGAAAGCAGACTTAAGTGTCCAAACTGGAGCTGTCATCATGGCACTATTCAATGAAGGCTATTCGACGAGAAAAATTGCCGAAGAAATAAAAGTTTCTCAAACCGCAGTCATGAACGCATTGAAGCGGAAGCAAGAAACTGGGTTGAATACGAGTCGTTATCATTCTGGAAGGCCAAGAGTAACGTCAAAGGGTGACGACAAATTCATTTGCATGCAGAGTAAACAAAAACAAACTGCTTCTGAAATTCGCGGCGAAGAATTAATTTCTACGCGGGAAAAAGCTGCATCAGTTACAACGGCGCCTCCGCGATTATGGCTTGAAAGGTTGTATTGCTGTCAAAAAACCTTTGCTAAGGAAACAAAATAAGGTCAAAGGGTTGAATTGGGCGTGAAAACACAAAGATTGGACGATTGAGCAATGGTTCAAAGTTTTATTTTCTGACAAATCGAACAAAGCAGTATGTCCGTCGCCAAGTGGGCAAACGAATGTCAAATCAATGCTTGATGTCAACAGTACAGCATGGTGCAGGATCCGTTATGGTCTGGGTATGTTTTGCAGGAGATAAAGTTGGTGATCTTGTGGAAGTAAAACGCATAATGGATAAAAAAATGTACCACAATATTTTACGTCATGCTTTTCCACCCAGAAAACGAATTGTGGGTCTTGGTTTAGTTTTTCAACAGGATAATGTTCCCAAGCACACATTGAAATTGTGTAAAAAATACATTACAGTGGAGTCTCGATTTAGTGAACTAATTCCGGCAAAGCCAATTCACTCTATGGAGGGTGTTCACTATTTCGAGGTATGAATTAAAAAATGTGTGTATTTATAGAAATAAATGTTTATTCTTCAAAAATAACAAATTGTGTACAGTATATCGTAGATAATATGTATATAAAAAAAAATCAGTTAATAGGAAATTAATTCATATTGAATGTGTGAAAAATGAAGTAATTTTGGATTGTTTTTGCTTCTTGGTTATATTGATTTGTACTAGTTTTTGTCTCAAATCATGTAACACAAGCAAACTGCTATATTCCACTATATGTTCTCCGTTTTCCTCAGCCCACTGGATAACGTCGTTAATAGATCGCAAAGCTTGGCTTGTTGGCATTAATTTGTTTTCTGCATTCAACATTATTTTATCTTCCTCTTCGTTTTCTGATTCCGAATCAATTCTTATTTCGTTCTCCAACTCCTTTATATTTTCTGGTTCTGTATCTTTATTCCATTCTTCAATGTCATTTACCAATGAAGAGTGGGTTTAGTTTGCGATTTCCTGTTGCATTTGTACATGACAAAAATGATATTCGTTGCTTACAACTTTTTCTACCTGGTGCAGTTTTCTCCGTCTGTGATACATAGGTCTTGCTAGGTAACAATTTCCAATACAGACCTGTTTCATCTGTGTTGTATATTTGCTCAGGTACCAATTTGAGCTGGCAATGAGGCATCTTAATTTTTCCTAAAAGGATCAATTAACTCAGGCTGAGACTGAGAGTTTTTCTCCACTTATCTGTAGAAGTCGTATGCCATAATGTTTTTTGAACCTGTTTAACCAAACATTGCTAGCGTTAAATGAAGAAGTTCTATCAATTGATTTTTGTAATAGTTTGGCCTTTTCTTGTAACATGAGTCCACTAACAGGTACATTCCTTTTTCTCAAGTTCAGAAAATATTTATACAAAGCTCTTTCAATTTTTGGATATCCAGCCCCCAAAAGTTTGTGAAAGCCTCTTTAATATCGGCATCTTCTTTTTTTTACAAAGTCGATTTTGCTATTCCATACTTCAGATCAGTCACACATTCACTTTTACTCAAAAGATTCCAGCAGTTCACTTTTTTGTTTTAAATTCAAGCACTTTCTTTTTGTGACATTTTCAGTTTGCAAAACCAAAACCTCAAACTTATACTTCGGTATATTATAGCATGCACGACGAGATTCGCCAGTAAAATGCGATCTACAATAATACACACGCTCAAAATCGCGAAAGCTGAATACGTAAAATGGGGAATCCCCATGAAATACTCACGTATGTAACTAATTTACTGCAGTTCACTTTATAGGAGTTTACCGCTGTTCACTGTATCGCGACGCAATAAGAAAAATTGGATGTTCACACTATGGGGTAGTTCACTCTAAGCGGAGTTCACTGTATCGCGACTCCACTGTATTTCGTCCAAGGAAAAAAAAAAGAAATTAAATACATGGATTGGTCCCCTCAGTCACCTGATCTCAACCCTATTGAACTGCTATGGGACGAGTTGGGCTGAAATGTAAGTAAAATGCAACCAACAAATCAAAAACAGCTTTGGGAGTTTCTGCACACATGCTGGAATCAAATCTCAAAAAATTCATTGCAGGAATGCCGAAAGTATGTGCGTCTGTTGTAAAAGCGAAAGGAGGATATTTTGAAAAATCCAAAATTGTGTGAACAAACTTGAAATGTTGTTCAAGTCTTTAAAAATTATGATTGTTTGTATTGATAATGTTGATTGTCAAATATATTAGTTATGAAAATTTTGGCGAATAAATTGTATTATTAGTCAATTTCACAGAAATCGGAGGGTGAACTTAAATTTTTGACCGATAGTGTAAATTTACAACGTATTGATGTCACTCAATATTTGAAATCGTCCTAATTTTACATAAATACACTATAAATTCTAGTTTTACACATTTCAAAATACTTAAGCTGATAAATGCTTTACTCAAATAATAATATACCAAAATAAGTGAATGTATTGTTTCTACTGTACTTGTAATAAACAACACCAATTGCGTGAACCCAAAACTTTATTATCAGGGGGCAAAACCTGGCTTATCCACCGAAGAGCTTACAGTTCTCTTTCCCTAAATTGCCTAGATCAGGGATGGCGAACCTTTTTCATTGTCCGTGCCACAAACTTATAAATAATCTTTATGAAATAACGAACGTGCCACACTAAAATTTTTTTAACATAAATTATGATTGTTGTATATTTCTCTTTTTTGCTTTTCTATTTTATATTTTTTCTTTTCCTTTCACTCTCGAGAAAAAAATTATTATAATTCAATAAACAAAGAAAGAAACATTTTTATTTAACAATTTTATTAATATGGTATGATTTTAAAAATTACATCTGTTATAATTTATTAAGAGTAATTTAAATGTTTTACAAATAAACATAAACATTTGTTTTTAATGTGATTTTTGTCGCTGCATATGAGATGTTAAGGATTTTATACCTGGATTATACTTTGTTATTTTTAAAAGTACGCATGCAGAGCTTGATTCGTCCATCATCCTATTTCTAAATTTATTTTTTAAAAAATTCATTTCAGAAAATAGTGACTCACATGCCCACTTCGATGAAAATATGGACAAAATTGATTTTGCTAATTTTTTTAAGCAATGAAAAGTTTCAGAAATTGTGTTCCATGTGGTTAGAATTTCATCTTCGGCACTTTTATTTATTATACCCAATAATCGATTATTTTCAATTATTTCCGAATCTTTTCTTAAAATTAACAAATTTTTGGTTCCATATGGAGCTTGACTGGAAATCAACTAATTGCATTTCTATTTCATGCAAATTTAACCAGTCGAAGAGTTTTAAATTTAATTTATCAAACGGTATTTTATAGAGATAAATAAATTTTAAAGTTTCTTCAAATTGTCTAAACTGTGTAAATCTTGCAGAAAATTCCTGGATCAGGCATTGAATTATCATTGAAAATTCGTCTGTTAGTTTCTCTTGATTTGGTTTTTCATGACTTTCAATGTCAGAAAAAAAAGTATTTTTGTATTCGAAAAATATTTATATGAATTTGAAAGAATGTCGCGATTAAAAACTTGTAATTTGACTTCGAACGCTTTGACTAAGTCAAACATTACAATGATCGTTTTATTAACACCTTGTAGCTTCATATTTAATTCATTTAAGTGAGAACATAAATCAGTAAAAAAAATAGTTTTGCAAGCCATTCTCATCCATTAATTGACTGTATTGCTCAATAATATTCTCATTATTTAGAAATAATCTAATTTCCTCCAAACAATCTACAAATCTTTGCAAAACATTTCCGCGGCTTAACCACCGTACATCATTGTATAAAAGTAAGCTGTTGTATGATGAGTTTACCTCGTTTAACAATTCCTGAAATTTTCTTGTATTTAGAGCCCGTGCTGATATAAAATTGACTAATTTTGTCGCATAACTCATAATATCCAATATTTTCAAACCTGTCTTGGCACATAAAGCTTGCTGATGAATAATTCAATGGAAACCAAGAATTAAATGTCCAACACGTTTTGTAAATAAATTTATAAACCCATTTTCCTGTCCTATAAAGCTGCGAGCACCATCAGTTGTAACTGATACAATTTTGGAAGTACAAATTTATTTTTTGCCCAATGCATCTATAACTGCATTACAAATGTCTACTCCTTTTGTTGTTGTTGTTAGTGTTGACAAACTTATTAAATAACGTACAAAAATAGCTAAACGAGCTGAGCCTGTTACGTCGGTGGTCTCATCAAGGCAAATGGAAATAAAATTGCAAGCTTTTATATCTATTTGTTGTTGAAAATTTACATTTTCCGCCATTCCCAAAATTCTCTATTTCACTGTAATCCTAGCTAATGGCATGTTTTTAATTCTCTGGATAATTTTTTCTCTATTTTCAAAATCTTCGAATAGGTGTGGCGCACATTGCATCCAAGCCTCCTCAAAATTCACCTTCATTAAAAGTTAGATATTCAGTACTATATTTTTAAAGTGTGGATTGTTGAATTCTAATTCATTTTTATAATTTATAAAATAATATTTCGTTATGATTAACAAAAAAATAATTTTTTGTGCGTGCCATCAAAATTTTCTTTCGTGCCATCTATGGCACGCATGCCATAGGTTCGCCATCTCTGCTCTAGATGAATTGGCGGCAAATATAAAACTAACATTCCAGTAAACTACAAAAACAACATAAATCAGCCCTTCTCAACACATTTTTCCCAATATATCTCAAATTTGCTGCAGTTATTGGTTGTATTTGAGATTCAATAAAAAATCAAAAAATATCGTCAACAATGTATTAAAATTGATTTTATCTGTTAGATAATCATAATCGTTTCTCGCTAATACCGTATATGTCGTGTTAAGGTGGTGTTATCATCTGTTACATAATATAAAATAATCTGAAATATCAAATACATTAATAAAATTAAATATTTATCTGCAAACATATTGTTTTGGAAGTTTGCAGCCATTTAATATAGCAGTCGAAAGCCTATATTTCAAGTTCACTACTTATTATTCATATTTATTCATATGTTTTTCAAACAAATTGTGTTGGTTTCAATTGGAATATGTATAACAGTTTACTTCTCTATTAATTTCAGTCCTAATTTAGAAACAAAATCATTCTGTCATTTCTTTACAACTTGTTCTTATTTACATTTAATAGAGCATTATGTATGTGTGTTATTGTGCCTCCGCATGTACCACTACATTAATAATAATCTCGCGAAAGCGGTGAGCTTTAGGAAAAAACAATGGTAGTAGAGTATTTTGGACAGTTCTAAGACCACCCCCCACCACTAACCTTGAATTTCAAGGTCAAGGATACAGCAGCTCCCCCCATTATCCTTGAATTCGAGGTCAAGGCAAAAACCTTACCTCCCTGAACTGTCAAGGTCGTTGTCGTTGTTCTGCTTATAAGTCTCACAGAGAATTTACGTTGTTAGTTGCTTTCCTGTTTCTCAAACCGTTAATATGTGTGTTGATGCTGCGGCTACGCATTTCCGATCATACAGGGAGCGTAAATTATAGCAATTTGCATTAGTTATTCATGTACCATTTGGTTATTGTTGTTAAATAACTAAATAAACACATTATAATAATTACCCACTGATTGTTAATCCTTATCTAAACCTTTTAAAAGTGTGGATACAATTTAGTATAATAAAACATATATAAAAATTACTCGTTTTAATTTGTTTATGACCTTGGTATACAACCTTCACTTCAACGTCATACATCTTGGGTTTGACCTTTGACAACGACCTTGACAGTTCAGGGAGGTAAGGTTTTTGCCCTGACCTCGAATTCAAGGATAGTGGGGGGAGCTGCTGTATCCTTGACCTTGAAATTCAAGGTTAGTGGTGGGAGGTGGTCTTAGAACTGTCCAAAATACTCTACTAATAATGTCGAAGTGTCTTACCCAGATAGTACATTTTCATAAAGATATCTCTAAAAGTTTTTGAATAATTAGCTGGCTCGTTTTTTAGTTATTATCACAAACACTCTGCATAGAGAGAAAGAGAAGAGACCTTTTCTTATAATTGGAATGTCAGAAGAATAATAAAAAGCCACATATTAATGGGGAAAATGAGTAATTTCGTTTCTAGCTTATATGAAACAAAATGTTCCCTATTTTGGTAAATTAAATGTAGCAATAAATAAATACAAATTATTTGAATGTTTGTTTGTTTAAGTAATGAAGATCAATTTCCGCAACTATGGCTAATCACCAATGCCAGTAGCAGTTCAACTAACAAAATATACTGTGAATGTAAATTCTTCCCATTCAACTTCGGATCATTCATTAAATTTCATAGACACACTCAAATTTGATAAACAATCCAGTTTGCACCTTAATGTAATGAAATTGTATTCTCACCTCCCGGCATTGCATTACTCCACTGAGAGGCAGTATTAGCCCAAGAAAGGTTTTGCCCACTCCACGGCGTTGTTGGCATTACAGATATCGATACAGAAGACTCCTTTTCTTTTTGTTGAGCAATTCGGGCTTCTGCAGCTTGCTGATGGAAAAAACTTACCGGTGACAATCTACACCAGTCAATTTTAAACAATAAATTACCTTTGCCAGCCGATCCTGTTCTTCCTGTTGTATTTCGGCAAGGGACTTGACTTTCCTGGGCTCGGGTGGCTTCTTAGCCCAGTTCAATTGCAACGATTGTTTTTCGATCACACAATGCTGTTCCTGCAGCACCTGTTGGGCTCTTTGCTGCTGCTGCAGTGCAGCTTGTTCTGCGCGCTTTTCTCTTTCAGCTTTCTGAATATCGGCAAGGCTCAATTCTGGAGTGGAGTTGGCTTGGCTCCAAGGCGCAGCTCGAGCCACTTTCGCGTTTTCCTGGCGCATTGCTTCGGCCTGCTTGCGCAACAACTGCTCTTCCTTTTCTTTTGCTTCGCGCCTGTAGAAGAAACAAACCTATGCAACACTTCCACATGATAAAATTCTTAGTCTAAATGAAAATATTAGTTAATGAATATGATATTTTGGAAATGTTTAAATAATATTCATAAGATCATTTATTTAAAAAATCTTAAGTATTTTTTATTATGAAGTTGTCAATATATTTTTTAAATGAATCTGATTCGATTATTCCGTTCCATTTTAATTGTAAATGTTATCTGCAATACTTCTACATTATAAATAATTTTTATTCAACCACTTAAAAATAAATCTCAAGATAATTTTTTTTTTTTTTATTAAGGAAATTTAAGTGCTTTATAACTACATGGGTCTTACAGCACTAAAGAAAATTTTACATTGATTTAAATAAGTTAGTATCTCTTAAGAACTGCATTAGTTGTGTAGGGAATTTAAAGATTTGATTAAGAACATCACTGAACCCACAATTTAATCTAGCTTGTTGATATTTAGGACATACACATAAAATATGAGAGACACTTAACTGCACTTTACACACTTCACACACCGGTTGATTATCTTTGCACAGGAGATAGTCATGAGTTAATCGAGTGTGTCCCAATTTTAACCTTGTAAGGACTGTTTCTTCCTTTCTGGATAAATGATCGCTGTCCGTCTTTTTTAGAGGATGGGATGGTTTAAAATATCCTTTTCTTTCTGCTATACTATTCCAACTATCTATCCATATACCATCTATCTTTTGTTTTAGCAGTGCTTTAACGTCATTTCTGAGAATGTATTTTACGTCCAGTTCATTTTTCCGGGTGGCCTCTTTAGCTAGTAGGTCGACAGTTTCGTTACCCTTGATGTTAGTATGCGCCGGAACCCACACAAATTGTATTCTTTTATTGTTATTGTAAGCTACCCGACGGATATCATGTATTTCTTGGATATATTCATTTCTTGAATACATACTTTTTAGACTCATTAGAGCACTAAGAGAATCGGAGAGGATACAATAGTTAACATCATCACCATTTACCGCAAATTTTAGGGCTTGTCCAATTGCAAATAATTCGGCACTGTGGATGGAGGCCTCCTTTGGTAGTTTAAAAAGTCCTTTACCTTTCTCCGAAAAGAAGGCGGATCCTGTAGATTGGTCATCCTTGGACCCATCAGTGTAAATAAGCTGAGTAGTAGAGTAGCCGGCCAGTAGCTCATTCAGGTGAACTTGGTACAAAACAGGGTGCGAAATTGCTTTAGGAAATTGGACCAATTTTATGTTTATGTCTGGAGGTTGAATAGCCCAAGGAGATTTAAGGGAAAACATAGGAATGAATTGTTGGTTCCAGTGGAGTTCTTGAATTAACAATTTAGCTCGAACATTGCACGGTGGGTGAAGTCTCATTGACTGTTTAAATAGGTTGTAAAATAATGGTTTAACGAAGTCTGTATGGCTAGGATGGTCTGGGTTTCCTATCACCCGCACAGCAAGCATCAATATTTGTTTGGAAATTCTATACTGCATCGGTAATTGCCCACCCACTGCATATAAACTATGGATAGGAGTGGTGCGGTGTGCTCCTAGAGCGATTCTTAATCCATTGTGATAAACAGATACCAATCTTTTGAGTAAAGTTTTATTCGTGGAGCTATATATACATAGTCCGTACTCCATTTTGGACCGTATAGAGGCGTTGACAATAGCAAGAAGAGTCTGGGTATTAGATCCCCATGCTTGATGTGAAATCATTTTAATAACATTAAGTGACGAATTACAACTGTCTATAACATTTTTGATGTGTAATTTCCATGACATTTTTTTGTCAAATGTTAGCCCCAAGTATTTGATTTCGGAGACCTGCTTTAATATCTTTCCATATAGCCTTAAAGTAGGGATAGTTGGACACTGTTTCTTCGAAAACGTGAGCCCTTTTGTTTTTTCCGGTGAAAATTTGATGCCATTTTCATTTGACCATAGTTCGAGCAAGTTAATAGATTTTTGTAACTGTTTTTCTGTTGTCTTAGGGTTCTTGTTAGACGAAAATATGACCAGATCGTCGGCATATAAAGTCGCTTGTACCGTTTTGGGTATCCCGTCTAAAATATCATTGATAGCTATTAAAAACAAGGTAGGGCTTAAAACAGATCCTTGGGGGACTCCATTTTCTTGGGCCAACTCTTCCGAGCATACGGTTCCAATACGAACCATAAATTTCCTGTCTGTTACGAAATTTTTGACGAAATTAGCTATTTGACCATTAATTCCCCATTTATTAAGTATACTCAATATTCGGTGCCTCCATGTGGTGTCATATGCTTTCCGAAGGTCGAAAAAGACTGCTGATAGTTGCTCTCTTTTGACAAAGGAGTTTTTTATTGCCATTTCCAACTTACTAATACAATCGATTGTAGACCTGTCTTTTCTAAATCCATTCTGATTAGGGTTAAGTAGCTTGTTTGATTCTATATGGCACAATAATCTATTTTTGACAATTCTTTCTAAGATTTTACATACAACTGACGTCATTGATATTGGACGATAACTGTTAGGATTGTTCTTCGGTTGATTATGTTTGTAGATTGGTACAACTATAGCTGTTCGCCATATTTCAGGAAAATCTCCAGTATTCCAAATATGGTTATACAATTTCAGTAATTCCTTTTTGAACAATGTTGTAGAATTCTTAATCATTGAATAATGTATATTGTCAAAGCCTGGGCTAGAGCCTTTACAATGATTCAAAGCATATTCAAGCTCATGTAATTGAATGTCCAAGTTATAAATTTCGTCGTTGTTAGCATATACGTTTAACTTATTTTTCTCAGTTACCATTTTTTTGTTTCTAAATTCGATATCATAATTAAGATTACTGGAGTTCTTTTTAAAATGATTTGCAAAGACGTTCACAATATCTTCTTGTGTTGTATAAGTAATATTATCTTGTACTATACCAGTGATTGCGAATGATGTATTGATACCCTTCATTCTCCTTACTTTGTCCCACATATCTTTGTTTGAGGTATTTAAGTTGATAGAATTTACAAAACTCTTCCATGAATTTGTTTTGCTAGTTTTTACTGTTTTTCTTGCTATCGCTCTAAGTTTCTTGTATTGGATAAAATTTTCTTGCGATGGATTTCTTCGATATTTATTAAATGCATTGTTTTTCTGTTTTAAAGCCTCTCTGCAATGTTCACTCCACCATGGAACTCTGTAGGGTCGATTCATATTGGTTGTTATAGGGATGGATGCCCTAGCTGCTTGAATAATAATACTATTTAATTTTTTACAATTAGAGTCACTATTAGTATGTTCAGCGAAAATAAACGGATTTACTGTTAGTTCGTTTGCGAAAACATTCCAATTAGCATTATCAGTTTTCCAGTTCTTTCGTAACGGAAGGTCACTCCGGAAATTAGAGTTGAGTGCTATCATAATAGGAAAGTGGTCGCTATCAAATAGATCTTCGAGAACAGTCCATGATAAGTTTGCGGCAGTTCGGGAATCGGATAAAGCTAAGTCTATAGCCGAAAAGCTATTTGTTCTGGCGTCGAAGTGTGTGGCTGCTCCAGTGTTGAGTAGTACTATGTCATTTTCTTTGATTATCTTCTCGATGACTTTTCCACTCCTATTTGTTTTGCTGCACCCCCATAAAGTGTTATGGGTGTTGAAGTCTCCAACAACGATGAAGGGGGACGTTAACTGAGTCAAAATGTCTTCTATCTCTTCTGGTTTAAGTGTGTAATCCGGAGGAATATATACGTTGACGATGGTAAGGGCTTGTGGTATGAAAACCTTTACTGCAACTACTTCAAGATTAGTATTGATTAAGTTTATATTTTCGTAGTACAAACTATTCTTGCAAAAAGTACTAACTCCCCCACTTGCATGATCAGTTAGCCTTTTTTTGTGCACGGATGAATATCCCCTAAGTAAAGGTCGGTGTTTATCTTTAAAGTGAGTTTCTTGAAAACAGATTATATCCGGTTGATGGGTCATGGCTAAAATTTGAATATTTTCGAGGTGTGTAAAGTAACCATTACAATTGAACTGGATTAAACGAATAGGTTGCATTATATGGAAATTTATGAAAATGTAATTAATATTCTGAGAATTCAGATCTATCTGAAGTGTATTCAGAATTATGTTCTGCAGCTTTCATTACCGCATTCCTTATGCGGGTAAATCTATTTTTCAACTTTTTATCTGTTAGAAGAGGGTAGAGATCGAATAAGGTGTTAATTATTGCATTCGGATCCGTAGAGTATTTTTTACTTGTCTCAAGGAGATCATGGGAATATTTAGCAGACATAAGAAATTCTGTAAGGGACTCTAGTGTGAATTTAACGGGAAGGGTATCAGCTTGATCAATGAGAATTTGTTTTATAGATTGTAGTTGTTCCCCAAGTGCTTCTTTTTCCTGTTCATAATTCTTTGGATGCGGTACATTTTTTTTATTGGCTATTGTAGATTTCTGGGTATACGTAGTTTCTTTTTCTGGTATTGTTTTAAACGACTGCTTTGTGAGAGATTGCATGTTGACTTCTACTTCTTCACCAGAGGGAATTTGCGTTGGATGAAATCGCTTTGTTGGGGCTTTACCAGTTGACTGAGTATTTTCTGTATCTGCGATTGAGCGTGGGCGTTTGATTGATGGGAAATTAGTATCCATCTCTTCCCCAGTCCTCTTATTTGGGTCTTCTTGGATGACTTCAGTTAAAGAATTGTTTGGTAAAATATCATTGGACGTGGAATTAGGATTTGGACATTTATATGATGTATGGCCTAATTCTTTGCAGATGAAGCATTTAATTTCATCCTTCTGTATGAAAATTCGATAGATATCTTCTTCATATTGAAAAGCAAGGGAAGATGGTATGATCATGTCTTCTTCAGAATACACGAAAACATATCTTCTATAACTAACTATATGAGCGTACTCTGCTTCTGTAAAACCGGCTTTGATTAAGTAAATAGGAGATGACAGCTTCAGCCCAGCTACTCTCAATTCCTTTTCAATAATCGAATTTGGGATGCATGGTGAAACATTTGATAGTAAGATTTTTACCGTTGGAGTTACGAGTCGACGTATCTTAATGCTTTTTTCACAAACAATTGCGTACTGATGCTTTTCGAGAAGATTGTCTACAGTTACTTTGTCGGTAAGGTAAATACCTATTCTTTGGTTAGATAATCGAGAGGCGGCCAAAATGTTTTTGGGACCAACAAGATTCCCAATCGATATAACGTAATCTTTCAACTTTATTTCTGGATAAGCACTTAATATAATACCTTGATCCTTGTTTGGGTGATTAAATAGATTTTTAGCGACACCGGAATATGTAGTTTTGCTTGTTGATTCTTTACCTAAATGATGAGTTTCATTTGACCCTTGGCCGTAGGCTGAACTGTTAGCACTTGAAAGTTGAGTTGGTTGCGTATTTTCAAAATTTAGATCCATTGGGTGAAACATGATGTGCCGTGTGGTGTTGGCTAAAAAGCCAACACCACGTGCAACACGAGATATGAAACAAAAAGAAAGACTTACTGCGGCCCTCCACACCAACTGTAATCTTATCGTTGAGACAAGAAACGTGGAAGTCAAGTGTTCCTCAGATAGGAAACAGACGAAATACCACGGTCACTGGAGTAGCATCTACACGCATTCACAACCAGTGCACAACTGTCTCAAGATAATGAATATACTGATATTTTTATTTTATGTTGAGCATGATATTTGCTTTTAAACTATTTCTAAGTTATTATTATTTACTTAAAATGTCTCGGAATAATATGTCTAGATATTTTTATTTTCTAGCAGGCCAAGGGAATGAAAAATGATCCAACAGCCCCCAACCTGCCACAAAAATCACAAAAAAAAAAAGCATTAAACTAAAGATATGTACATTTAACACTTGAACCTTCTTTCAATTTCAAGAAAATCTTGCGAAAATAACAAGGAACGTCCTTGATCTAGAAGACACCAGGCTTCCAGGAGAAAAAATCATCGAGCAACCTTTCCTACCATAAGGGACCAACAAAATAATACGCAGAGGTCTTCTTCGTTAAAAAAAAACATCTGATACAAGCCATCCAGTAAATTGAAGGTGTAGCAGAATACATGGCAGTATTAAAACCATCAATACATAAAAAATGCCCAGTTAAATAATTCAAATATATTCACCATCGGAAAAAGGTTCCCAAGAAGAAATAAAGAATTTTTATGAAATCCTAGAAGAAACACTTTTCACATGCAAAAACAAATCCTATACAGTAATTATCCAAGGAGGCTGAACAGTGAAATTGGCCACAGAGAAACACGAGGACAAGCACAAGGTATACAGAACAAAAAATAATAGATTGTGATCTAGGGCGCGGTATTCCTAGCATCTCTTTGTACTTAGGCCACACTTGGCTGATTGTACACCGTAAGTATCAATTTTGTATATCTGAGGTAGTTCCAACCCCAGTAGTGAATAATAATAGAAGTAATAAAGTAAGAAATGTCTGCCAAAGATATCATCTAACAGTCACTAACACCCTCTACAAAACGCACAAAAGAAAATCCAGTCCAGACCTGTTACTACCAAAAAATAATTATAAAACCGAAATAGATTTTATGTTAGTTAATAGCACAGAAACGGTGACTATTCTAGAAATTCTAAACAGATATGAGTTCAACACGGACATAAAATATGAAGAATGTCCATTTCAATAACTAATAAATAAGGCCTGTATGACACGCCACAGAATTTTGTACAAATTTATTCCAAAATGTTGTACAAATTTATTCACAAAATTTTGTACAAATTTATTCACAAAATGTTGTACACATTTATTCACAAAATTTTGTACAAATTTATTCATGAAATGTTGTACAAATTTATTCATAAAATTTTGTACAAATTTAATCACAAAATGTTGTACAAATTTATTCACAAAATGTTGTACAAATATATTCATACAACTTTGTACAAATTTATTCCCACAATTTTGTACAAATTCATTCATAAAATGTTGTACAAATTTATTCATAAAATTTTTTACAAATTTAATCATAAAATGTTGTACAAATTTATTCACAAAATGTTGTACAAATTTATTCATAAAATGTTGTACAAATTTATTCATAAAATTTTCTACAAATTTAATCACAAAATGTTGTACAAATTTATTCAAAAAATGTTGTACAAATTTATTCATACAATTTTGTACAAATTTATTCAAAAAATGTTGTACAAGTTTATTCATACAATTTTGTACAAATTTATTCACACAATTTTGTAGAAATTTATTCACAAAATTTTGTAGAAATTTATTCACAAAATTTTGTAGAAATTTATTTACAAAATTTTGAACAAATTTATTCATAAAATGTTGTACAAATTTATTCATAAAATTTTGTACAAATTTAATCACAAAATGTTGTACAAATTTATTCACAAAATTTTGTACAAATTTATTCATAAAATGTACAAATTTATTCATACAATTTTGTACAAATTTAATCACAAAATGTTGTACAAATTTATTCACAAAATGTTGTACAAATTTATTCATACAATTTTGTACAAATTTATACAAAATTTTGTAGAAATTTATTCACAAAATTTTGTAGAAATTTATTCACAAAATTTTGTAGAAATTTATTCACAAAATGTTGAACAAATTTATTCAAAAAATTTGTACCAAATCCTGCAAAACACGTATTAGACCTGTATGACACGGCACAGAATTTTGCACAAAAGTCTGTCTGTGAGCATGCGCAAACAGGTGCAAACGACGGTGACATCTGTGAGAAAACTGTCAAAATAATCTTGCGACTGTCGATAAATTAGAAATCTATCAAGGTTTAATAATAATTGTTTACATAACCTTAAATGTTGTTTATCTCTTCGTGGCTTGTATTATTTTTGCGTTTTCAGGAAGGTTTTTTTTTTTGTTTATAAGTGACATTAAGTTTGTGTAGAATGGCTAGCATTAAGAGATTTTAGGTGGTACACGTGGTAAAACATTTACGTCTTTGCCCTCTGTGGTCATTGATGAACACTAGAAAGTGCTCGTTTGTGCATCGATTTGACGTTGTTTCTGAATAAAATTCAAAATTCTGTAGACTTTAGAGCACGAGCTACAGAATTTTGTATAAAATTGCGTACACAATCTTTAACAACATTTTGCTGCATGACACGGCGCAGAATTTTGTAAAAACACTTTGAAAAAAGTTTTGTGCCGTGTCATACAGGCTTAATACTTGTTTTACAGAATTTTGTACACAATTTTGTGAATAAATTTGTACAAAATTCTGTGCCATGTCATACAGACCTAATACATGTTTTACAGAATTTTGTACAAAACTTTGCAAATAAATTTAGAGAAAATTTTGTGAAAAAATTTGTAGAAAATTCTGTGCTGTGTCATACAGGCCTTATACAGAAAGGAATTTTATAAAAAATTGTCTGTGGGCATGCGCAAATAGGTACAAATTATGTTGACATCTTTAAGAAAACTATCAAAATAATCATGTGACTGTCAATAAAGTAGAATTCTAACAAGATTTTATAATATTAGGTTAATGTATAAGTTCGTCGCGCTATTAGTTATTTATTTTACATGAACGCACGACAAATCAAACAAGATGAAGCAGTAGAGAGCGCGAGCGAGTTAAGAGAAAGTGCGTGGAGTATCGGCCAATGGGGTAAACACATTGTTTTCTGCCCACTGTGATTGTTAATAAACACTAAAAATTGCTCGTTTGCGCATCGATGCGACGCCGACATTGTACAAAATTTTGTAGGTTTTAGAACATGAATCTACAGAATTTTGTAGAAACACTTTGAACAAAATTCTGTGTTGTGTCATACAGGCCTAAAGGATAATAATATTGTTTGCATACCAAAACATTTTGTCACATACAAAATATTTCTTTACATAGAAAACGAATTTTTTACACAAAATTATCTATTTACTCCACAAAAAAGTATTTTCAAGGGGACATTCTTGGGACACTAACCCATGTGACTTTACCCATAAATATTCTCTCCTACAAAAATTTTATTTTGTCACAAAATATTTTTAGTGATTTATAGCAAAAACTTTCCTCTTAGGCTTGTATGACACGGCATAGAATTTTGTACAACATTCTGCAAAACACGTATTAAGGTAGGTACATGCACTAGCGATTTGCGTTTTACGGAAAGCGATTTCCGCAAATTTTTGCGATGTCTTTACCAGTTAGTTCATGCAGCAGCGATTTTACCCGCAGAAAGTAGTAACTTTTGCATGAACGAATAGGGTGTTTGTAAAGTTGGTAGAGGTTTTGAAGATTCATTTTCAGCTCATAATCTAGTTTTATAGTCGTTTTTATATTGTGTTTACAATGGAAAATATCATCCTTGCATTGCATGTGGAACGTAGGAAGAAGGTTGAGGCTTTTATACAATAGGAACCAGCATAAAAAAAACCGATCTTGTGGTGGTCATATTATAGGTTATATTAACAACGTGTTCGAAGCAACGCGTCACATAAACGCATGCGCAGTTCAAAATATTATCAGCGGAATCCGCTAAATATTGAAACCATTTCAAGTTTTGCAATCTTAAAGCAGTAAGTTGCCGCCTAAACTGCATTCAAATTTAACCAATCAGAACAAAAATCGCTTTCCGCAAAACGCAAATCGCTAGTGCATGTACCTAGCTTTACTCGGTACAGAAATTTGTACAAAATTCTGTCCGTAAGCATGCGCAAATAGGTGCAAATTACGTTGACATCTGTGAGAAAACTGTCAAAATAGTCATGTGACTGAAGATAAGGTAAAAATCTAACAAGGTTTAATAATAATTGTTTACCTTTGTTCACATAACCTCGAATGCTGTTTATCTTTTCGCGGCTTGATTATTTGTGCGTTTTTGGGAAGGTTTTTTTTGTTTATAAGTTATATTAAGTTTGTGTAGAATGGCTTGCGATAAGAGATTTTAGGTGGTACACCTGGTAAAACATTTACGTCTGTGCCTTCTATGATCATTGATGAACACTACAAAGTGCACGTTTGCGCACCGATTTGACGTTGTTTCTGTACAATATTCTGTAGACTTTAGAGTACGAGCTACAGAATTTTGCATAAAGCGCTGTACAAAATTTTCCTGTATGACAACACGGCACAGAATTTTGTAAAAACACTTGAACAAAATTCTGTGTCGTGTCATACAGGCTTTAGAAAGGAATTTTGTACAAAATTCTGTCCGTGACCATGTGCAAATAGGTGCAAATTACGTTGATAACTGTGAGAAAACTGTCAAAATAGTCATGTGATTGTCGATAACGTAGAATCTAATAAGATTTCATAATATTAGGTTAATGCACAAGTTGGTAGCACTTTTATTTATTTACTTTACAGGAATACAAGACAAAACAAACAAGCTGCAGCATTAAAGGACGCGAGCGAGATAAGAGAAAGTATTCTCCACTGTCCTCTGGGGTCGTTAACACACTAAAAATTGCTCATTTGTGCATCGATGCAACGCCGACATTGTACAAAATTCTGTAGGTTTTAGAACATTAATCTACAGAATTTTGTACAAAATCTTGCACTTTGAACAAAATTTTGTACAACAGTCTGTGCCGTGTCACACAGGCCTGAGAGTGAAAAAAATAAACAATCAAATACCAAACTAACTCCACTTATATGAAGAAGAGTTTATAGTTCAAACAAAGCAGTTCAAGAATGTTCACTGTTCAATGATCAACGGGAAATACCAAAAAGAGACTGGTTAAAAGATCCAAGAGGACAAACAAAACTCTGCGAACTCAACAAATCTACAAAAAAAAAACCAATTCAGAGAAAATTGCTAAAAATATAATGAATACAATATTTATAATCTGTTTTCTTAATTAACATGTCAATCAGTTTAGTGTTGCAGCTATTACTGTGTGCAATTTTTTGATAATCGTAATCTCTTTGGTGTAATGAATGTGATCAGGAGAAACTTAACAACATGTGTATATTGATTTTGAAAATCACATACCATATGTTGAAATAAGCATAAGCACAAAATAAAATAAAATTTGTTGAAAGTGTGATTATTTTGAAATATTAATTAATATAAATTTTAAGGAAATACGAACTTGATTGTTTCGAAAATATTAATAATCATATTATCGTTTTCTTTAGTTGATCATAAGGCACATTAAAAGTTGTCTCAACAAAGTGTTTCTCCTTTTTGTAAACTTCTGAAAATAAGACATATGCAAGAAACAAAGATTGAAATGTTTAGTTATAATTTCCTACAACTCAAAGCCAAAGGACAACTAAGTAAATTAATATTTAAGACTTCTGTTCAGCATTAATTTACAAAAATTTTGCACCAGTTTATCTGATTTCATATCTGTTACAGTTTCCAAGATTCCAAGGGAAGGATTAAATTTGCTACACCCTGTATGTACACAAGTTTATGCTAGCAAACTTCACTCTATAAACCACATAACAGTGTAAAAGAAAAAAAGAATTATGTAAATATGTCTCTAGTCATTGTGAAACAGGGAAATTGAAAATATCACAAGACATATTTTAAAATCATTAATAATATCTTAGAAATATTATTCCATTTTGACAAAAATCAACTTCATGAAAAAATAAATGAAATTGAAAAGTGTTTGAAGAGTCCAACAAAAAATCTATCTTCACACTTACTTAGATTTTTCTGCTTCTTCTAACTTTTTTTGCTCTTCAGATTTCTTCCGAGCCTCCTCTTCGGCTTTCCGCTGCTCCTTAAGTCGTCTCTTTTCCTCGAGTTCCCGCAACCGTTTCTCCTCAGCCTCTTTTTTAGCCTTTTCAAGTTCTTTTCTGATTCTATCCTCTTCTTTTTTGCGCTTCTCTTCGGTCGCTTTTCGTTCGGCCTCCTACAATGAATTTATTAGCATCACATAACAAGAATTTGGATCAGTACCTGTACCTGCTTGCGCTGCTCTTCCTTGCGTTTATCTTCCGCGTCCTTTTTGGCTTGCTTTTCTTCCTGCTCCCTCTTCTTTTTCTGGTCTTCCTTCAACTGCTTCAGGCGTTCTTTCTCTTGGTTTCTAATTTGCTCAGAGGAAATAGTGGACTTTTCTGAGGGTAATGAACTAGGCACTGATGTGGGCGTCTGCATGTCCCATAAGGTTATGGGAGCATCGTTTTGATGCCACTGGGATTTTGTTTGGGCAGTGGCATACTGGTTTTGCTGCCACAATGAATCTAACTGTAAGTACATTGCTAATGTTATATTTGTTAATATAAATAGTATCTGGTTATTTATTCTCTTTTGTTGAATGAATCAATAAAAAAAAAACAAAATAAAAATCAACAGGAATAAATAAAACAAAAATTAAATGATAGAAATAGGTGATACATAAAAAAACAATAAGGAAATGGAAGAACAATTGTTGAGGAACTAAACAAAATGTTAAAGATCAAAAGAAGGTGGAAATCCAAAGGATGGTTTAATTATTAATGTAAATAAACATGAAAAGTTTATTGAAAATAAAGGAAGAAAAAGAAAACTAGGAAGAGGGAAGAAAAAAATAAATAGGTTCTTTAAAAAATAAAAGGGATTTTAAGAACAAACAAAAAAATAGCACAAAGAAAATAAAAAAGCATTAAATACAACAAAAAGGACAAGAAAAATTTAGAAATATATACACAGAATTTTGTACAGAGTTTTGTTCAAAATTGTGTACAAAGTTTTGTTCAAAATAATGTACAGAATTCAGCAAAACACGTATTAGGCCTGCATGAGAAGGCACAGAATTTTGTACAAAGGTTTGTTCAAAATATTGTACAAAGTTTTGTTCAAAATAATGTACAGAATTCAGCAAAACACGTATTAGGCCTGTATGAGAAGGCACAGAATTTTGTACAAAGTTTTCTTCAAAATTTTGTACAAAATTCTGCAAAACACGTATTAGGCCTGTATGAGAAGGCACAAAATTTTGTACAAAGTTTTCTTCAAAATTTTGTACAAAATTCTGCAAAACACGTATTAGGCCTTTATGAGAAGACACAGAATTTTATACAAAGTTTTGTTCAAAATATGTACAAAATTCAGTAAAATACGTATTAGACCTGTATGAGAAGGTACAGAATTTTGTACAAAGTTTTCTTCAAAATTTTGTACAAAATTCTGCAAAACACGTATTAAGCCTGTATGAGAAGGCACAGAATTTTGTACAAAGGTTTGTTCAAAATATTGTACAAAATTCAGCAAAACACGTATTAGGCCTGTATGAGAATTTTGTACAAAGTTTTCTTCAAAATTTTGTACAAAATTCTGCAAAACACGTATTAGGCCTGTATGAGAAGGCACAAAATTTTATACAAAGTTTTGTTCAAAATTTTGTACAAAGGTTTGTTCAAAATATTGTACAAAATTCAGTAAAACACGTATTAGACCTGTATGAGAAGGTACACAATTTTGTACAAAATTCTGCAAAACACGTATTAGGCCTGTATGAGAAGGCACAGAATTTTGTACAAAATTCTGCAAAACACGTATTAGGCCTGTATGAGAAGGCACAGAATTTTGTACAAAGGTTTGTTCAAAATATTGTACAAAATTCAGCAAAACACGTATTAGGCCTGTATGAGAAGGCACAGAATTGTGTACAAAGTTTTCTTCAAAATTTTGTACAAAATTCTGCAAAACACGTATTAGGACTTTATGAGAAGGCACAGAATTTTATACAAAGTTATGTTCAAAATTTTGTACTAAGTTTTGTTCAAAATATTTACAAAATTCAGTAAAATACGTATTAGACCTGTATGAGAAGGTACAGAATTTTGTACAAAGTTTTCTTCAAAATTTTGTACAAAATTCTGCAAAACACGTATTAGGCCTGTATGAGAAGGCACAGAATTTTGTTCAAAGTGTTCTTACAAAATTCTGACTGTGAGCATGCGCAAATAGGGGAAAATTACGGTGACGTCTGTGAAAAAATTGTCCAAATAATCATGTGACTGTCGATAATAATTCTAACAAGATTTTATATTAGGTTAATGCATAAGTTCCTAGCGTTTTTTTTTTATTTATTTTACATTAACGCACGACAAAGCAAACAAGAGCACGAGCGAGATAAGAGAAAGTGCATGGAGTATCGGCCAATGGGGTAAACACATTGTTTTCTGCCCTCTGTGATTGTTAATAAACACTAAAAATTTCTCGTTTGCGCATCGAGGCGACGCCGACTTTGTACAAAATTTTGTAGGTTTTAGAACATGAAACTACAGAATTATGTATAAAACTTTCTACAAAATTCTGTGCCGTGTCATACAGGCGTAAAGAGAGAAAAAAAAATGGTTTTCGTAATAAATACTCAATACAGCAAGAAGATAAAGTATAGCCAAAACAAAAAAGAAATAGGTATTGCAGTAAAAACTGAGCAAGTAGAAAAATAAATAGGTTTAAAAAATATAGGAAAATAAGTTTAGTTTTCTCTAAATTTTCACCTATATTCCAGGAACTTATAGTAGTTTATAAATTTTAAAATATTCTACAAGATGTTTTAGGCCATTGTTTCTGATAAACATCGATTAGTGGCAGAATGTATACCAAAAATATTTGTGTTGATCAGACATTATAATGGAGATAAAATTTAGAGAAAGCAAAAAACTTTCACAACAAAACCCCAAGAAACTTCAAGATTTAAACACTAAATAAATGAAAAATGTCAAGAAATGGCTTTGCTTCATTGCCACAGTAATATTCATTAAATTAACCAAATTTATTCATTCTACCGTATTTATTATAGATAAAATAAATATGACTTTGTAAAATGCAGGTAAAATATCAAATTTCCTAATTGTTTTATTTATACTCTTTTAATTCCATGGCCTTATTGTATTTACTTCAAAATCTTCCTAATGTAACTCTATTAAATGTTTTAAGCAGATGAAAAAGAAACAATTTTCTACCAAATTACATAAAAAAAAACTACAATTTGAAAAAAAAAATGGCAGTCTTAAAAAGAATTGGTTATAATCAGGTTGTAGAAAAGGCCATCCATTTAATAATATGGAGCTAAAACAAAAAATAAAATAGCTACACCGCCAAGCCCATTTTGGAATGTACACATTCTACACTACACTTCTACGGTTTCATGTCTACATACCTGTTGGTTTTGTTGTTTATTGGCCAACTGCCTCAATAAGGTCTTAATGGTTTCGTTTTCGTTTGAAGAAGAAAGTGGATCAACAGCACCAAGAGGATTGGGTCTAGGAGGAAGGGTACTGTTATCCGATAATCCACTGGGAAGACCACTTTGCATACCGACTGGGTGGCCACTGTTGGGTAGTCCCCCACCACCAGACAAACCATCACTACCGGACAAACCTACACTATTTGGTAAAACGCCACTGACAGGGATTCCTGGTGTAACATTTATTCCTCCACTGCTATGCAATCCTCCACCACTGACCAACAGACCACCACTTCCCGGAATGCCGCCACTAACAGATAGTCCTACAGGAACAGGAAGGGGTCCACTGTTGGACATTCCTCCACTACCACTATTTAACGGCATGTTTGGAAAATTGTTTAAGAGTCCACCACTTTGTAAATTTGTTGACAGTCCACTATTTTGTAAATTGCCTGACAAACCGACACTACTTGGAATGGTTGTAGGAAGGCCTGGTGTAGGCCCGCTCTGAAGGTTGTTTTGCATTGGTTGTAGTCCTCCCATTTGTTGGACCAGCGCCTGAATTAGGTCCAATTGAGACTGGACTGCCGTAGGAGGTTTTTCACCCAATGTCTGACTAGGAAGTTTGTTAGCCTTAAACAAAAATTAGCACTGTTACAAAATGAAGCCCACTGAAAAGATTCAACTGTTTCTGGCACTCCTGTCTTCGTATATATATCAGGAACTACAAGCGCAAATAAAAATTTCTACAACTGAAAAATGTACATAACTCAAAATAGTATCTCCTGAAATTGTATTACAGTCGATTTTTGCTTGTCCCAACCTCTACATATTTAGACAACTTCAAAATCAGAAAAAAATTGTGTGCATTTGGTTAATTACAATCTGAATATTACAAATTTTTTTTGTTTATTACTTTGGCTTGCTACATGTGCAAGAAACTCATTGTTGAAGAGTGTTCCACATAGTCAGCTCAACATGGAAATATTAGAATATTAATTACCATGAACAATTGACGTTCAAGAATTCTGCCTACTTCATTCTAAAAGATTGAATTATGAAAATTTTTGATTCAGTAGAAGTCCATTGCAGGCAGTAAGTACTATCTGTCCCAGGATTCTTGCTCCTGACGTCATCTGCATATGAAGTAATCAAAGAAATAGCCGTTTAGGACTTTTGCATTTGTTACCGTGTGATAGACAGAGAAAACAACAGAAATTGATTTCTGCTATCGCGCCAGTTAAGTTACGACGTGTGCCTAATAGGCCCGGCAATACATACGAGTGAAACAGAAATAGTACAGCACTGTCGAAGTTTGGTCGGCCGCCAACCGTCTTATGAAATTGGTTTTTAATTTGATTTCGTGTTTGTGTCAAATTGTACCGATTGTTTATTTTGTGGTTGCAAGTGCATTTTTGCTGTTTTCCTGGCTTTCTTTAGAATTACAAACAGTTCTTTTCAGAACTCCTTGTGTTTACAAGCGTTTTTCGTCTGATTATCATGGAGAAATGAATGGTGATTTATTCTTCAAATGGGTAAAAGAACTACTCTGCAATTTGGAAGGACCTTCATTAATAATTATCGATAATGCTCCGTACCACAGCATGTTGCTTGAAAAGCAACCCACTTTGACATGGAGAAAAGCTGAAATTGCGCAATGGTTGATTAACAATAATGTGTCATTTGAAAATACGATGAACAAAAATGAATTATTAGCGCTAGCAAAGCTAAATCAAAAACCAAAAGATATGTTATTGATGAATATATCAGAGAACAAGGCCACGAAATTCTTCGCTTACCACCATATCACTGCGACTTCAATGCTATAGAGTTAGTATGGGCTCGAGCAAAAACCTATTACAACAAACATATAGGTAGAGATGGCTAAGGGGATACACAGGTCTTAGAAATGTGGAAGGAAGCCTTACAGCATGTTGGTCCAGATGTTTGGAAAAAGAAAATGGCATGACCTGGTGTTAAAATTTAATTGTAAACGTCGTTAATTGTTTTTTACACTTATTATACTGTAGTAACCAGAATTAGCAAAAATATTTAATTTACATTACTTTAAGCTCTTTGTTGTATTACCTTTTTTTAATATTTTGTTCAAAAATTGTTATGAATGTTAGGCTCATTTGTTTGTTCAGTAGTGTATTAAATAAATTATTTTGATCTAGTAGGTTAATTCCTAATAGTAATATGCAAGTAATTGAATATTGCTTTTCGCCATTAACTATTTGACGTGGACAAAAGTATGCTTCAACAATAAAAGCTATTTGTGCTGTAGTATAACCCATTTTTAATAAAAATACTAAGATAAATAATGTATACTACTGACAGTTCATAAATTTGACATTTCAATGAATTTTATTTTTATTAATCGAAGACATGACTTCAATTTCCTTGGATAACTGGAGCTGAAATGTAAATGATCACAGAGTACCTAAGAGTGAGGTTAATTTCAATACATTGTGCAAAGTTATAAAACCTAACCTCACTTTTTGACTTTGAGAACTGACCGGAAGTTTCATATTATAGTTGTTAAATTACCAACTTGGTAGTTAATCTTAACTCATACACATCCGCGTGTGACGTCAGGAGCAAGAATCCTGGGACAGATAGTACTACAGCAAAAACCCTTCTATTATAAGAAATATTAGTGATGGCCCTGCAAACATTTATTTAAATACCACACATTCTATTCAAACCAACATCCTGATGCAATGTATGCAAGTTCCTTCTAGTTTTGATAATTACGTTTATAACAAACATAAAGCTATTTTTTTTAAATATTTACAACCAAATATACAAGAATTATGAATGAACTGGATGTGAGTGCAAGCTTTGGTGTAAAATTCCAGGAATTTGAATTTTACAAAAAATATTATCCATTAGAAAAAGCTGTGGGAACTTTGTTCTACAAAAATTATAAATTATTTTCAGTTATGTAGGTGGGCTAGAGGTTAGCGCTTTAGAATTCTCAGCTGAAGGTCCTAGGTTCAATTCTCATTACCGGCACATCGGATTTTTAATGGTCGTTTTCCCTCGCAAGGAGCATACAGTAAATTGCAGAGAGTGCCGACCAGTCACGAAGAGGAGGAGTGAAGGGATGGCGCCAAGTTTAAAAATGTGTACTTAAACTCTTATTTGTTGAGCATTGAGCTAGAACGACAACAAACGCACGTGTTTGACTCACCCGAGCGCACGCTGTGATTGGTCTACGCTAGATGACGCTAATGCCTCATTACTTAAGGAGTAATTGACGCTCAAAACCTTTACTTTGCACTCGTTATTACCGGGTTAAGTTTGTGTGCTTTTTGAGCAGTGCTTATCGGTTTTCGGAGCGTTTGTATAGTTCCTGGTGCTTATTTTCCTAAAACGGAGTAAGTTGTTCCAGAAACGTGTAATCGTAGGGGTCGTCCTACTACTTTAAATGAAAAACAATTAATAGTAAAATTATATAATTCGACGTTAGAAGAAAATCCTGAGATTTTACTGGCCGACATTGTACAATTTGTTGCTAAAACAGTGGGTGTTAGTGTTGCAACAGTAAAAAGAATTTTAAAGGAGTTTCGGGATACTAAAACTTTGTCTTCTCCAAAATCTCCCGGAGTTAGAAAAAAACTTTTAGATGAAATTGATGATGTTGTTCTCTTTGCAATTCGTAAGAAGGTACGTGCTATTTTTAAACAATTTGTAATTTTTCTGTACAATATGCGAAACTTATTTCTAAACTTGCATTTCTGGGCTTGGTAAATTTCGGTGTAAAAATTCTTTTTTCGGAACGAAATACCAACCATAAATAAAATTTTGACAGTCGTTAACAATGATGACCAATTGCCGAGTTTTTAGAGGTCGACTTTATATGGAATATTAAAAAAATTAAATTTTAAATGTTCAACTCGCTGCCGTCAATCCATGTTAATGGATAGAGAAGATATTACCGCGTGGCGTCGAAATTATTTTAAAACTATCCGGAAATATTGGGAAGCAGGTTGAGTAATTTTTATACCGATGAAACTTGGGTAAATGCTGGTAAGTTTTGCTTGTTGGCCACCAATTCTTCTAAGTAAGAATTCGGCGCGAACGTTAATTTAGAAACGGAAGGAATATTACGTAAATACACATCCGGTAAATCAACGCACCTGTCAAGCGTTTGTTTGCGTTCTAGCTCAATGCTCAACAAATAGAGTATAGTTTATTGTTCTGTCGGTCACATAAAGATCCTGTCAGTTTTATACTTTATCTTAAAGTGTTTTACCAGAGATAGTTTTAAAACCAGCAATTTTCATTGCTGTCAGTTTATTTTTGCTTTAATCAGATTGTTAAGTTTTAGGTTAGGATACGGAACATGGAACTGGAACAATTTATGGACAGCAGACGTGTGTGGTATATGCTAAAAGAAATTTAGTAGGGTTTCAGCAAAGAATCGCCACTTGAAAGAAATACAAAACAGCGAAGTGGAAACAACATATCGACATATTTATTGCCCTGTATGCCCAGAAGGTAAAAAATAAGGATTTGGAAGCTGTGACATTCTAATTAATCATTTAACACAAGTGCACTGTGTAAGTATCAAACAATCTAGTCTGAGTTTCAAGAACAAGGAGGAATTCCAAGCTTGGAGAATAAAGGAAAACAGGGAAGTTGATTATGAATGCGACAAAAACTATACAAATTAAAATGGTGATCAAAATGTTTATTACTTATTATTAATCGAAGTAAGTGGAGTGGTAGGGCAGTTACAATTTTTAAAATAAACATTAACAATAATTAATTGAAATATTTTAATTTAGGCTTTCAATCCAATTGGTCCAAAAGAGCTACGAAGACTGGCGTCAGTATTAAAATTTCAGGAATATACCCAAGGATAATTGCACAATTTCCAGCAAATGGTAATTTGTGAAAAGTTTCTCCTGGATTATTAGTAGTAATTAAGAGGTTATACATTTCACAGGCATGGTAAGCGTGCGTTTTATTGAAACGCATGTGGGACATCAAGGCGAATTAAGAACAAAGCGGTTGCTGAAACAAGAACAGGAAATGCTAGTGGAACAATTAAAGGCAGAAGTCACAAATGAGAGGATATTACAGGATGCAAGGAAAATGAAGGATAATCAACTGGATTTTGACAGAAATCAAGAGGTATATCTTAAAAAAAATATATAACTAGACGCAAAGTAAAATATATTTACAGATTGCATTAGACGAAGAACATAGAGGAGGAATCATTTCTGGAACTCATGGACTTTCAAAAATAATTTAGAGCGATAGAAAACCAATAATATTTGCAAGAAACGAAAACTTTGGTTGATGGAAGGTTGGTCTGTTGGGGTTGGTAGAGGGTTGAAGACTGTTTAATTGTTTACAATTTTATATTTATATTTGTAGTTTATTTTCAATTCATCAATATTAATATCCATCAGTTAACAGTTTTCTATGTAATAAATAAAATATAATAAAAATTGTGTACTATATAGCAGGGGTGGCCAACAAGTCGATCGCGATCGACCGGTCGATCGCGAAGCCAATTTTAGTCGATCGCGAGGCCAATCTGGCAAGAGCCATCGGGTTACGAGTGAAACAAATTAAGTCTAGATTTTCAAGTTTTTACGTTATTTGTGTTTTCTGTTCTAATTTTTTTTTACTCTGGATAGGTGAAGTCCACTAAGTCATATCATTATTGAAAATAATATTTTTAATCTGGGCTTAATGTGTTTCACTTGTAACCAAACGCAACGCGTGAACGTAGCGCGCAAACGCACCAGTATGCGTGCATGAGTAGTAAACCAAAAAAATCGAAAACTTATCATTTCAATGAAGAATGAGAACTCGATTACTTTTTTACAATGGTGAATGATAAATGTTGTTGCTTAATATGCCTTACCTCGATAGCCATTGCTAAAAAGGGTAATATGGAGACACATTTTTTAGCTTTACATAACAAGTATCAAACAGATTATCCACAAAATACTGAATTGAGAAAACGGAAAGTTAGGGATCTTAAAACTCAATTAACAAATCACTAAAATGTTTTTAAAAAGTCAATGTTGAAGTCACAAGCAGTAACTACTGCATTACTCAAAGTAAACTTTCTCTCAGAAAAAAAATGTAAACCATTTTCCGGGGGTGAATTTGTAAAGGAATCTTTTTTGGAAATGTCAAATTCACTTTTGAACGAATTTTGCATACCGATGTAAGATGGCTGAGCAGAGGTAAATTCCTGCAACGATTTCGCGATTTATTGCCTGAAATTATACACTTTTTCCACAAAATGTGAAAATTTTAATGATGAAACTTGGCTTAGTGACTTAGCTTTTCTTACCGATTTTACTTCAACGTTAAGTCATTTAAATTTAGAATTACAAGGTAAAAATAAAACAGTAATTGATATGATCAGCTGCATAGATGCATATAAAACAAAATGTATTTTGCTTATAGAAGATCCGCAACAAAATAATCTGAATCATTTTCCAAATATAAAAATATTAATTATAACATCGACAAATACGTCGCGGAAATCCAAAAAGTAATTGAAGATTTTGAGGTAAGATTCCAAAATTTTGAAAAAATTAGAGAAACTGTGGAATGTGTATCTTTTCCTTTTAAAAAAGATTAAGCGTGAAACGCATTAGCCAAAAAATTTCAGACATATTTTATATGAAGCAAAAGGCATTAAAAAACGAAATTATAATTTTCCAAACTGATTTAATCTTACAAGCCAGAAAATTTGAAGAAGATTTTTAGAAATACATCAACCGAGAAAAATATTCCAATATCACCAAATGTAGCAAATATATTTATTCTTGTTTGATTCCCATACTGACGATTCTTTATTATTATCTTGGTCATCTTGGTGGTATTATTATTATTATGATTCCTTGATTAGAGACATGCAAACACAGTCTTCCCATTAATGTTAAGGTAATAAAATAAATTCTAAATCTGTCTTATCTGTAGCTAATTTGAATTAATGAACATTGTTAATAATTATTCATGTTGTTTTAATTCAACCGGATATTAGTGTTTTGGCCCTTTAAATAATTATGTTATTTTTTACGTAGGTAGATATATAAACATACTATGTATTTCACACCTCCCCCCACTTAGGGTACGCCTATGACAAGTCGATCGCGACACATTTTTAAGATAAAAAGTAGATCTTATGTACACAAAAGTTGGCCACCCCTGGTATAAGGAATATATTTTAATGTAGGTTAATGCCCATATACCTCTACTACAATACATATGTATCTATCTATGAACACCATAGGTGAGACTGATCCATCAGCACAAAAAACCGATACCGGGAGAAAGTAAAAGCATTTGAACCCAATGTATTCAAATTAATCTCGTGAAAGTTTGTAAGTTTTTTCTAACACAATTAATCACTTTAGTGCTGAGATATTTCAATACATTGTGCGAGCTAGAAAATTTTAATTTTTAAATGTTTGGTATATTACCATACGTTTCTGTTTAAAATGTTCTGAAACTGAATAATACCTTAACAGTTGAAAACAAAGTCATTCTTATTGTTTTCTTTAGTAATTTAGTTAATCGCTTCTGCACAATCAACCGCGCGAAAAGCATTTAAATACCTCAAATTTGTTTTCTTTGAGTTGGTAGATAGTAATAACGGTAGCCTTGTCCTGCTTCTTTTAAGGAGAGAAGTATAAAAACAATAACAACGAAAAATGGCGGATAGAGGCGACAGAAGACATTCATATAGTGACACAAAAACCTCCTTGGACGAGCCCCCTAATTCAAGATTGTTCATTATAGGCAGTAAACAGTTAACGGAGGAAGATTTCCGTAATGCATTTGCAAAATTTGGCGAAATTGAAGAAATCTGGGTTGTACGAGACCGCCACACTGGAGATCGAAAAGGTAACTTTTATATAGTAGCCCTAACAAAATTCTGAATGAAAACATTACAGGTGTTACTTATATTAAATACTCAAAGACGTCTGAGGCTGCTGCCGCATTAGAAGCTATGAACGGAAAAGTAATAGGCAACACAAGCCGTCATATCAAAGTCATGATTGCAGCTAGGTTTGCATGGAGTACTTAGAGTCGGTTTGTGTATTATTGTTTGATTACTTTTAGCCGAGATCAAGGTGCTAAGCGCGATGGTAATGAAGAAGAAAAGATCCAACGATTATTTGTTATTGTACCCAAATCCATGACGGATGAAGAGTTATATAATACGTTCAAAGTGTATGGAGACATTGATTATGCTACAATTATCAAAGATAAAGAGACACGAGAAAGCAAAGGTTTTGCATATATTAAATATTATAAGTGAGTATGTTTGCTTAATATATGAATAAATCGGTAGCTTATAGATTTTTAATAGTTCCTAAGATAGAAGCAATTAAAATACAGAAGTTTCCATTAATATAAAAATTGCACATGTACTGGCTGTAATACTAAATGAATTAATGTATTAATTAGAAAGAAAGGTTATAAATTAGTCATTAAAAAATGTATCCCAAATTTCACTTTTGCCCACGCAAATTATTCAATTCTGTATTTTAGAGATAGATCTGAGAAAATTGAAAGTATATCGCAAACAAATCCATATAGAGTAGATTTTAAAACAAATAGCTCTTTTGAGTATGTTGTTCAAAGGTAGAGGGTAATCTAATTACACATTAAAATCGCAAGTTTGCAAATTAAATGGTTTACTATTCGAAATTTTAATACTAGTACAAAGAACATGAAAGATAATTGAATATAAACATAAAGAAAAATTAAATGATGCTAAACATTTGCTAGAAAAAGTTAATAAGGCGCCAAATTTTATTTTTATCATTAAAAATGTGTTCTTTGCCTAATAAGTTAAAATTGGCTATTCCATACGTTGAGGACGAAATAGCTCAAACTCCAATTTGAACAATGCAATTTGTATCAATTGTGCAGTTTTACGGTAGAATGAAAACTTTGTATTTTTCTGCTACAGTACTATTTTTTCAAGAAATACGAGTTTTTCTCTATTTGGATTGGATTTCATATTATCTAATTTAAACCAAATACTTGCTCCTTAATAACTGAATACCTACAATTTTCAAGACTTTCATGAAAGTCTGCGACCTTTCCATTCACAATAGATCTGAGGGCTTTCATTTCGCTTGCATGTTGCAGTAAGACTGCAAAATTTGCACTAGCAATAGCATTGCAGAATGCATATTCCTTGTTGTAAGGAGCAAAAATAAAATGTAGATATTTTGCAAATATTTTCCAAACAAGAGACATTTTAATAAGCGCGGCAATATTTCTTTCAAAATTTCAATAGTAGACAGAGTTCTGAAAAAGAGAGATACAGATGAAGCAACTTCAGAACCAGCTTCCAAAGCTGGTCGGTGAAGTGACAGACCAACTTTGCTATGTGACATCATTGATTTTCAAACAAACTTGAGCAGTTGCTGTTTGGTTAGTCTTGAGGGCAGCCACATTTGCAACCAACACTAATCAAACACACCTTTAAGCATTTCTACACAATACCTTTATTGAACGAACCTTTTACATTTACCATGTTTTGAAGTTTTGGAGTAGAAGACAAAGTAGAGATCAAAACCAACTTGTCAGTCTGACTATGAGTTTTTTCCCGTCCCACAGTTGCAATTCTTAGTGTAAATAAATCTATGTGTTTTCTGCAAATTATTTAAAAGATTATTTATATATTATTTTAAAGTATATGATAGGTGCTTCATTCAGTACATGATTTGATAAAAAAAATAATTGTATATACTGGGTAGAATAACCATGAGATGAGGTAACAATAGCATGTAACTTTTTTGTTCTTAAACCTATTATATTGAATTTTAAAGTAAGATATAACCTTTAAATGTGCAACTTTAAGTATTATGTAACTTTGCTTGGTTTTTACTTCAGGTTTAGCCGGAGTTGATATCAACTTTCTATTTTTAAATTCAACTACCTCAGTTTTTTGTGACAATCTTATTTATTGTACAACTTGCAATATATTTATATGTCATACAATTCAGAATGTCTGACAATTAAATAGTGGTAATTTAGATACCTCATTACTATGACAATTTTCAAAGGCCTACATCACGGAAATCTAACTTAGTGTCCTGTCATCTGTCAAGCAGAAGGTTAAGTGAGCAAGTATAATTTATGTACATAATTTTCCCTAAAACATAATTAAGAAAAGAGCGTAAATTTTTACATCCACTAACCATAAATCAACGAATTTTAAAATTTTGCAAAGTAATTGTGAAAATCATGTACATAATTCTCTGCTTGACAGATGATAGGACACTAAATTAGATTTCAGTGATGTACATTACTGAAAAATCTCATACTAACAATATAATTACCCCTATTTAGTTGTCAGAAATTCTCGGTATATGAAAACAATTGTACTTCAGTGTTAAATTTAATTTTTACCTTTGTAGCAGCAGATTCATATATTTAACTCTTCCTTTTTAAAACAGGTTTTCACATGCAGCTGCAGCTTTTGAGCAGTGCGACCGTAAATTTAAAGCAGTATTTGCTAAGCCACGCAAGCCTCGGCAGTATGAACAGCCAGAGAGATTTTCTTCCACTTCATATGAAACTTTTACGAGACCTGGAAACAGCACACTGACATTACCAGATATGGGCCACGAAGGGTACACTCGACTGCAAGTCATTGGTAGCCCACAATTAAATCAGGATCAGCTTTGGAAGTTGTTTGATATTATTCCGGGTAATCTTGAATTCTTTTTTAACTAAATGTTATGGGCAGAGATACTTATACAGTCTGTACATTATAGTAGGTACACTACAGAGATCTTCGAAATGGTAAAAGATAGAACATCGGTTAAATGGGACCAAAGTGGTCTGCTTAGGAATATATTGTAATCTTATTTTTGTTTCCCCAATATATGCCTAACTTACTAGATAGGAATGCAAAATTATAATTGGGACTCTTAAGAGTAAATATGCAAAAAAAAACTATAAATGAAAAATTTGTAAATATGTTTTAGTAGGATGCATAAAAAAATGCTACTAGTTTAGCCATGGCCCTAAAAGGCATGTAAAAGCTTGATTATATTTTAATGGAATACATATTTGACTTTAACTTTAATAAGTAGCTTATTTTTTCAGTTTTCGATGATATAAAGATCGATTTACTTAAAAAAAAACCTTCTATAAGAAAATAAGACATTTTAAATGATTTGCAGCTGTCTAATAATGAAATAAATAGAAATAAATTTAATAACATTTGATCTCTACGGTAAATATTGTAATTGTCTTATACGACTAATACATTTTTCATCAGCATAGAATTCCATTTTGCAAACGCACAACTAACATTTCAAAACGTAATATCAAACAAAAACTTTTATAATTTAGACAGCTACTAATTGTTTGGCTATTGAATTCTTGTAGGTTTTATTACGTTGCTGTTCTTTTGTCTAGAAAGAAATCGAGTTCTGTATTTACACGATTTGTTTTGATCTAACACGGTGCAAAATATTTTGTTTCGGTAATAATTCTAATTTAAAATATTCGTATTTACTGGCATCAGGTTGTTCTTAATTTTGAAAAAATGTTAATATATAGGGGAATTATAAGCGAAGATGTTAAGTGTGAAGGTTGAGGAGTGCCACTTACAGAATTAAAAAGGAGATTTTGCAGAGTTCGTTTCATACACTGCTAAGTGTTGAGTGGAAGAGGAAGATTTAAAAAAGGTGCAAGTGGAAAATTAATACCAAAACAAAGTTCTGGTAGTTAATTATCTGGCTGAAGGAAAAATAGTGGATAGTATAAATTATAGTAATAGTATAAAGAGCAATTATTGGACGTTAAGAAAGAATTAGGAGATAAAGGAGAATAGGAAATAGAAGTGGACATAGCAAAAAGGAACAGAAAGACGCCAAAAACTCTTAAGTCAAACTGATTAAATCGGCTACAGAGTCAAGTGCAAAATCTGAAGAAATGGAGGAAGCCTCGAAGATAATGCAAGCAATGCTTAATACCTTCATTATTAAAAGGAGAAATCAAATGAAAAAGATCAACGAACATTTAAAGAATAAAAACTGTAAGGAATTAGAAGAAAATAGTAAAGCAGAACAGCAAGTCTATAGAGAAGCTGAAAGAAGAGCTGACTGCAAACAAAAAAGAATGGGAAACCTAGAAAAAATATTTAGGATTAGAGAAAAAGATTGAAACGTCAGAGAAAAATAACAGAAGGAACAATATAGTAATAAGAGGAACACCACTAGATGGATGGAAATGTAAAAGAAGCGGTCAAAATGGTCGATAGAAAACGAGATGGGACTTGAGGTTACAATGGAAACAGCATATAGAGTGGGAAAACAAGAAGATCAAAAATTGTTAGTAGTAAAACTAAAAGATCGGTTGCATAGCGGAGAAATGCGGATGCCGGTCAAACGGTATTGTAGTCCAGCACATCCGCACTGATCAGTACTCGAATGGCTGGATCAATATAGTGGCATATGCAATCGATCGTGCTTCAGAGGGTATGAAAGCCGTCGGTCCCGGTTGTCACACGAACATCTTTTACAATCATAAACCATGTAGTGGAACTTCTCTTTTTTGTTCGGTGGGTTAGCCTAGCCTCCTGCCCGGCATACGTGCAAAGAGAGCTCGCAGAACCTACTCATTGTAGGTAATTAACAGGCCATTGGCCTATACACAGAAGAAGAAGAAGAGTGAAGATATTGTGAAGTTTGTAAAATCGCAAAGACAGATGCTGGAACCATATCAAACAGATGGAGGGGGGAAAAGCAGTTAAAAAAGTATCCCATTGGAAGCCAACCGAAGATAGAACATGAGGGAGGATACATATGAGCTGGCAAGAAGAAATAACAAAGGACCAGGCGGATATGAAAGTCAAGAATAGCCGGAAAATTTTTTCTAGGTTTCCCATTCTTTTTTGTTTGCAGTCAGCTCTTCTTTCAGCTTCTCTATAGACTCGCTGTTCTGCTTTACTATGAAAAAAATCTAAAATTTTGGCTAATTGTCAGTTTTTCAAAAATCTCGAAAAATAAGCAAAAATCCTGACATTTTTTGGGGTATTTTAGGATTTTGGGGTATTTAAGAATTATGGAGTATGCATATTATTTAGGATTGTTGGGGTATTTTTTTGAATTTTATATAATTCTGATTTTGGGGTATATTTAATGATTTTGGGGTATTTTTAGGATTTTTGGGCATTTGTTTAGAATTTTTGCGAGATATTAGATTACTGACTTTATTAGAATTTAGGGATGTTTTAGATTAGTGGGGTATTTTTAAGAATTTTTGGGATATAGTTTTTTAATTTTGGGGAAATTTTTAGGATTATATGGGTTTAATTTAAAATTTTGTTATTTATTTTTTGGAGGAATTGGGGTGTTCATCAAGGTCGACCGTATTGTCGTAATGCCGCGGCATAAGACCGTCTATACTCGCCTGCTCTCCTCCTTTTTTCTCCCCTTCCCCCTAGTTCCGTCCCCCTTCAACCGCTTTCCTATTTATTTTCTTCCATTTCCCTCCCTCACTTTCTATCTTCTCTCCGACCTTCCTTCCCCCTTCAAGCACTCTCATATTTCTTTTCGTATTCTCTAGTCATTTTCTTCCCTTCTTCTTGTCCTCCCCTTCCCTTCACCAATTTTCTGTCTTCTCTCGTTCCTCCACTTTCCCACGGCCCCTCCTTCAATCTAGCTGTTTTTGGATTCCATCATTCCTCTGTCACACAAGGCTTTTAATTTAACTAAATTAATTTAATTTACTTTAGAAAACGTGCTACTAATCCAAAAAATTTGGAACATCAACATTGTCATTATAAATTTGGACTTGCTTATACCATCTTTTTTGGTTTAACATAACAGCAATAATATATTTGCAGATACTCTGTTTGTGAAAAATAAAACACATCCAGGGTCATAAGAAAGTCATAATTTTTATTAAAAAGTCATAAAATCATATTTAAAACAGTAGTATTAATGCTGTGTTGGGATCCCATAAATGCTACTACAAAATGTCTACAAAATTTTCCAATAAGATTTTTTATGTTTTTATTCCAATCTAGAGAAAACAAAAATAGGTTTAAAGTGTACTCCTAAACGGGCAGCAATGACTTTATTTTGGACCGTCTTAGAAATTCCTCTAGTATACTTCCTATAATGTCGTGTTGTCCATGTACTAATTAATAATGAAAATAACGTTTTATCAGTAGAAATACTTATTTTTACTGAATTAATTATTCTGGTCACAGGAATGGACTATTGCCAGTTACGATTTGAAGGTCGTCCCCGTCCTGTGCGGTCCATTGGAACAGTAGTGTATGCTAATGGCCAAGCCGCTTCTTATGCATGCGAAAAATTACACGGGTTCGAATACCCACCAGGCAGTCGACTCATTGTAAAACCAGAATTTGATGTCGCCAGAGGATTTAATGATCATTCACGCAGCTCTGCATCTTCAAGTCTAAATTGTACTTCTACTCCGAAACCTGATTTACTACAACTTGCGGAAACAATCGCTCAAGCTACTAGTATAATTCAAGCAGCTGGACTTTCACCAGGTGATTTATCTGTTTATAATTTATATATTTTTTTTAATGTTACAGTCTTAGATGAAATCCCCTTGAGCCGGTTTAATACAGTAAAAACATACTATTTTGTTACTATAAATTTTCAAAATATTTTTTATAAAACATAATCTTTCAAAATGTTTCAACTTCAACTATTTCAAATTAATTTTAGATTTTCACCTATCTAAACATTTAATAGAGTTATATAGCTAAGTTTTTAAAAATCAGTTAATAAGTTCAATGGAAATATTATAGCTATACTTGTAGGCTACAAACGGGTATTTGTCAGAAAATTGAAACAATGCCCCTTATACATCTTGCTTAATATTTGTAAGTTTATAAAAAGTATGAAATGTCAAATATTTTTAGGTCAAAAGGCCAAAAATAAATATGCTTTTGCAGTATGATATCTTCTAACTGATCAAAATAATTGATGCTATCAGGGATAGTAACACCAAACTAAACACGAATATATTATATTCAGGCAACTGAAATGTTAAAGCTACCAGTGCCACAAACAATGTTCCTATTTGTTTTTTTAAAAGTTTCCTTAGAAAACCTTATTGGATATTTAGACAAATAAAATTCTTTACCAAATTACTAAAAACTATAGAGCACGAGAATTTAAAAAAAGTGGGTTATGATGATATGTATAATGAAAAATGGAAGCACATAAAAGATATTCCAGTCAAGCTCGTATATAGTCCACCCCCATTTAATGATTTCTTCTATATAATGATATAGATAACATTTTAAGCGGATTATGGAATAGTATCTCTAATTTGTGTTTTTTCAGGAATCTGTACATGAGTATTAAATAAAAAATTTTACGTAAATTTCTTAATTATTTTACAGTTTAATACATTTTAATCAGTTTTATGATCAAAATGTCACTTAAAATATTACCGACTATCAAATATATGAGATTAATTTCATATCTAAACATGAAAACTATATATTGAAGTTTCTATATAGTAATTTATTTTTATTCTTTCCAACATCACTGTGTGGGAGTTCGACTGTAGTTATCATCATTACCAGCATACAAAGTTTAATCGGGGTAAAACAAAAATATAGCAGCTGCAATCCTGAGCTCTTTTATAAAACAGACGAATGTGGTTTATTGGTTCCAAATTGAATAATCAAGCTGGTATAAGGGGGGGGGGTCCTTCTTAATGAACAATTGCTGTATTTTTTATGGAAATTTTATTTTTATATTAAAAATTGAAACCGTTTTAGGTTTGTGACTGACACAAACCACACTACATAGCTTTTTATTCAATTAATTATTAATTTATAATAGTATTTATATATTCCCGTTTATGTAGATCTTTTGCAACCCCGAATTGGATTAGGGGAATCCCTAAAAAATGATCTACACTGCAATGTCAAGCTACCAGACACAAAGCCACTTGCTAATGTTGATGCTGAAGCTGAAGCTAGGTAATTCTGTTAATACATACAATTCATTTATGCCTCACAATGTGTATATTGTAGATGTTTCATTGTATGCTCTCCACAACCATTGCCGCCATCTACTTTAAGAGACATTTTCTGTCGTTTTGGTAACTTAATTGATGTTTATATGTTGTACAATCGTAATTGTGGATATGCCAAGTATGCCTCTAGACAATCAGCAGAAAATGCCATAATGGTATGTGCAATTCATTTACACTGCTTAAATTATTTACATGTTTTTTTGTGTTCATAGACTTTACATGGTGCGGACATATGTGGCATTCGCATAAAAGTAATGGAAGCCGAAGAACGTGACCATGATAGAAAACGGTTACGTTTAGATGATGATTCTTCTTAGAGTAAGTTGAAATTTTATTTATACCAGTAACCATAATGTGATACTTTGTGATATAGTACAGTATATAATTTCCTACAAAAAGTAAATTGATTTCCATTAAATTCTTTATTCAATCAAAAAGAAATCAATTTACTTCTTGAAGTTTGAAACCACGACAAAATTTGATAAAAAATAGCAGCCTTCGAAAGATAAGTGATTAGTTGATGGTGTTTGTAGTACTCTATTTATTTATTTTTCTGCATAACTTAGGAAGAATGACCATTTTTCTCTACAGACTGATACTTTATGCCTGCCTTTGAGAACTCTTTGTTTTTATTTTGTGATATATACCAGTATAAATGTCTAAGAATATTTTTAAACCAGTACATTTTTCCCCCGTAGTTTGGACTTACACACTATGACAAGGACAGTACGTACCTACTCTTGCGAACTACTTAACAGGAACAGTTACAAGCTACTATTACTAGATGATGATCTACGTTTGCAGATACCGTTTACTTACTATACAGTAACGTACTTTACTTGTCAGTGAATTCCCTTACTTGGAGTTCTTACTGTACCGTTAAATTTAATTATTAAATCATACGAACTTTAACTTTTAAGGACAGTATATTGTGTTTAATTTAATTTGTATTCTTAACTATGATTACTTGTACTTAGTACAAATAAAATTAGTAAATTAAAAAGTTGATTTTTCTCGTTCCTTTCCGTTACTTGTTTAGCTAAAAGTTTTTGCGCCGTGTTCCACCATACACAGTCAAATGCTGTTACTTAAAAAATAAAAGAGCACCTATCTCATGAATATGTTTTTTCTTGGATAATTCGTAAACCAAAATGATATTTGAACATTGGAACACTATAGACAAGTGTAATATACTTTTCTTTTTTTTTCTTGTGTTCCTGTTGTACTATAGTAATTCAACAAAGAACAGGTCATTCTTGTTTAATTGCAAAAGTTTATTCTTGAAATCACTGTTTTAATTTATTAAGTGACGAGAAACGGAAGATATTTAGAGGTAGTATATTAGAGGTAGCAAAAGATAGATGTGGAGCAGCCAAGATAACAAACAAAAATATGAAGAAAACAGATTGGTGGACGGAAGAGATACAGCTAGTTGTAAAATGGAAAAAGGAGATATGGAAATATATATATAAGCACAAAAAGACTATAGGACTACGACATGGTGGATAGAAAAGAACTATGAAAAGAAAGGGAATAGATAAATATCTTATAATACTTGTAAAAGAACTTTATCAAGAATCTGTAAATATAGTAAAAGACAATGGAAAACGAAACATAAAGATTTTGGGTTTATAAGTGAGAGTGGTAAAGACATAGAGTAGATGAAAGAGCTACATAGGAGGTGAAAAATTAAAGAGTATATTTTGGTTAATTTTTTGAGAATACATTAGGTAAAACAAGTAAATTATTTTTGTAAACTCAAGTGACTGCAAGCTGTAAAGCATCAATAACAGAAACAAATACAAGGATGATAGAGTAGAAGAAGGAAATAAATGAAGTACAGGAGACAGGGTTGGACCATAGCATAAACAAATGTCTAGGACCCAGTCAAACTGTCCAAAATAAATAAAAGTTTATCCCTATACATCAACCCATACTCAGTTAAATAAACGCCGCCCTCGACAGTCTAGTTATATGATTATGCATTTGCTTTGTTCCAATTCGGCTAATAAACGTGGCTGGTCCACTGTACACAAACAATGTTGTGCTGACTAACTATAGGTGGGGAGTGACATTGGGGAGGGGAACGCATGGTGCGCGGAAGTCTAGTAAAAACATTACACGTGGGGCGGGAGTGATTAGTTAGTTGCAGTCTTGCAGTATCAAAATTCTTCGTTTTTCTAATGTAAGTTTGTAACTGCATTAGAATAGAGATTTTTAAATTATAAATGATAAAAATATCGAATTACGGTCGCATTAGATGAGTATCAAGACCATAAACAAAAACATTCACACACAACAGGCAAGCCAAGCATGGTTTCGCACCAACACGGTAACTCGCAGAGTCCGGTCCTGTTGTGCATAGCATAAACTAGCTTAGCCTTGCCCCACACCGCCTCGACACTGCGCAAGCGTGGTACAAACGAGGATCACGATAATAATAATAATAATATTAATATATTCATTCCATAAATTCACTTGAGTTGTTAAACTGTGATACGTTCTCCTTAAAAACATCTGAAAGTTTTTAATTTAAGTGCTACGGTTAAATGTACCCTTGAATTCTTTTATTAGAAACCAATAAAAATAAATTATAGTCTACTTAAAATTATACCGTTATCCGCTTTAGAAAGGTACTTGCAGAACAATGATTTACAAGCTACTTGTAATTCAGCTTAAAGCACCGGCCACATTCAGGTAAATTTACATATTGCGGAAAGGCTGAGCTTACCTAGGGGTTGTGACTGAAGCAAAAAGCTTAAATTATCTGTTTTTAATTAAATATTTAAGATTACCCTGTTCAGTTGAACAATTCTTATATATGTTAAGCCTAGTAAACTATGTATCAAAATTAGCTTCCTTAATTAGCTTGTGTGAGTAATAAATTGCTTTTCAGAGATTAGATTATATCTTTGCCTTATTGCCTGCCTTAATAACATAATTTTTAAACTTAAATTTAAAGAGCGCAAAGCAGTTGTTGATGAACTTCTGTGCGAAGTAGATATTTATTAATACTTTATTTAAAAATGTGGACACCGTGGACTAACAGCGAACATTTAATTCGACAAAAAAATATATCAAATGTACCAGAAAAACTGATTGTTTACGGTAAAATAGTTAAATCAAAGATTGAATGAAGATTATACTGGAATAAAGTGATCCGAAAGAACGGTACATTGCTAGGAATTATCAAACGTACGGGATTTAAACATAAAACTATAAAGAAGCGTTAAGTTGTTATAAAATTCAGTGTTTTGATCTGCGTCCTTACGGTTTTTTTTTAAAACGTCAAGGGTTCCTGTGATGTGTTCTACCACCGCAACGAATCCATAGTCTTTGCTTGCAAGGCATTAACTACTGGTTCCAACACTGACGAGTATTTTGCTATTGTAATTCAGGCAACGATGAACAATGGTTTTGTAATCGTTGAATGCAACTGGTATGTGGATTTTTTTGTGGCATAATTTCTCTCTGGATAATTTTTCTAGCGCTTTCGCAAGCTCCGAGAAATTTTGGGAAAATTTTCGAATTGATTTATATTTCTCTGACCATTTCGTCTCATACATTCGTGATAGATTGGGAACGCAATTCCTACCAGCAGTCGATTCCCTGAAAAAGTTTATTGTATCCTTTATAGTGGCAATAGTATTTCTAATTTCCGGTAGCTCGTTTGCATCATTCACTGCAAGATCGAAATTGTGGCTTAAGCAATGAAAAAATAATGTTCAAGAATATTACTTCTTCTTTAAAATCGCTTGTAAACCGCCCTTTGCCTGCCATTGTAGAGTAGCCATCGAAACCGGATCCTACCCAATATTCTGGTGGAAAATTACATATGTAACCAAAAAATCGTCAATTGTTTCGGCGATGATGAGGCATCTTGTGCTTTTAGTTCAACAAAACCTACAAATTCTTTTCGGAAAGAGCACCTTTTAGTCGCTTGGAATATACTAGCCGTGGTGCATATTGATCTAACCAAGTATGATTAAAGTTTCTTCGCAAATGGCTTGCATCTGTTTCAAAATCGTAATTCCTTGACGGAACCCAGGGATTTTGTAACAACTACGTCTTTTTTTGCACTGATAGCGATAGCTGGATAGCTAGCCCAACATAGCGACCCAGATCATTTTCGTGGCAGCCATCAGTCGTCGTAATTTCGAGATTGACTGCACAGGCTTGTTCAGATGTTGATGGAGAAGAATCGACAGCGGCAGCTATGTTCACAGGTGCTGTTGGAGAATTTGATGGTTGTCCGGTGTCACCTTTAGATGATCGTGGTACTCTAGTTTTGTCATGGTTATCATCGCTTCCACTGCTACCGTCTCAACCCTTTTTCCTTTTATGGGTAGTAATCCCTAAAAAAATAGACATACAAAATTTACTTACAGTTTATTTAGGCATGGAATGAAAATAAAGTTAAGGTGTAGGGTATCAGAAAGATGCCTCATGAGTAATGAGATTGGAATTAGACTATGCCCCACGTATCAAGTACCTTTATTACTATGTACATTCACATTCTGCTAGATGTAAAAAAGATCACCTAGGTAAGTACCAGTTAACCGAATCAAAAATTAGTATGCTTCTTTGGAGCGAAGATTCTCGCTTTGAAAACAGAGAAAAATTCCATTGGAGTCTCGTTTCTGCTTTCACACGTGAAGGTTGTATCCGAAAGTGCTTTGTGAATAGTTATTATTCTTGTGCGCGAGTGACATCGGGGACATGCCATACCTGTCCCCGACCTCTATCTTAAACATTCCACCTGCAAAATGACGAACCCTAATATCATTCCCCAAACTTTATCTACCTTAACACCTACCCAATCTACTTTCTCTACTGTTGCCAGTACGCATCACGCTGTATATCCCCAAAAAAGTCAAGCTATAATTATTGACACGGTTGATGGTTTATCACAACTAGATTACATTAAATCAGTATCCAAAATTATTAATCCTAATCATATACGTTTCGCCTCCAAAATTTCCAATAGCCGGTTCTGTATCTACTTTTCAAGCAAGGAAATAGTTGATCGCTTTATCACACTAACATGCAACGAAATTGAAGTCGGCTCGCACAGATTAAAGCTGCGGCGACTGATAACTCCAGCAAAAAGAATCGTTCTTTCAAATGTCTCGCCAACTATACCACACGAGGTTATTGAAAATACTCTTAAAGAAAAAGGTGTAAAATTAGTATCACCAATGTCATTTCTTCGCGCCGGCCTCGGAGATGAGGGATTCTCTCACATTTTAAGTTTTCGCCGTCAAATTTACGTGACTGAAGATTGCCGAGTAATCCCAGATACTATTCTCATACAACACGAGGAGAGGACTCTTTATACAGAATTTTCTTATCAGACAATCCGACTTCTTGTTATTTATGCAAACAAACCGGACATCTGGCATACTTATGCCCCGTTACCATTGATAATACAAAAGATCAGAACAACGTCGATAACGCAGACAATTTAAATAATAGCGTTAAAGAATGGCCTGTGGCTAATACAATACCACCCGATGAACAAATACCTAACAAAGGCTTAAAAAGACAGGTTTCAAATAGCACATCAAGTAAAACTCCGAAAGATATTCTAAGCACTAGCCAGGATGCTCCAGAAATCCCCGAACCCAAAAAACTCATTCAAATACCGAAGAAATGTAAGCTACCCTCAGCTAAACCCAACATAGCACAAATTCTTGAATAACACCTAAAACCCCTAGAAAATCAAATCAACGACCAAAACAATGACTTTCCCTTACCCTATGACCTTTTCAGAAACATTATGGAGAATATCTATAGCGCAACTGATCCTTACAGTGTAGCTTTAGGTTACACTAGTGACATTGAAGGGTTATCTCATATGGTGCATGTCCTCTACCCATATCTGAAAAATAAAAGTATGAAAAACCGTTTTACCCGGATATTAAACAAACTCTTCCAAGGGCAAACCGTATCTATTGAATCTGATGAAAGCTCACTTACTCAACTCACTCTACTTACTAAATTCACCATCACCCAATGGATTCCAAAGGACCAAGATAATAAATTTATTATAAATATTATACTTGCTTTCAATATATCTTACTCTATATGATTTATAATTGTACAACAGATTAAGTGCTAATGACCAATGTAGTCGAAGCACTATAAACTAAAATTTAAAAAAAAATTCCATTTACAGGTGAGAAATGAATTTGTTACCCCCATAAAAAACGCTATGAGTAAAGTAGATAATGTAACTTAACTTACCTTTTCAAAATAATTTCCTGATATCCGTTTGATGCTGACAATAAATCCACGTTACGACCACGGCAGGTAAGTACTGAACTTATTATTTATCAAAACACAATATTATTGACAGCTATTACTACCACTGTTGGCTCCGAAAGGAAAAGGCGAATTGGAATCACATTTCATATTCAAAGTTTATAGTGCTATTTCTACACTTCTCACCAAATTGTACAACTTTTTACTTTCCCATACCTTATAGATATAGGGTAAGTATTGAAATCACGAAAATTTTCGAAATCGAGATTTTAACGGAAATATCCGTTTTGGGTCTCTAGGAACCCAAAAAAGTGGTTTTTAAAAAATGTCTGTCTGTGGGTGGGTATGTATGTACGTATGTGACGCTCCTACAGCCGAAAGTATTGCTCCGATTTTGATGCGCTTTGGAATGCGGGGGTGTATCGAAAATTCATCGAAAAAATAAGCTTTTCAAAAAAATCCGAAACCGGAAGCGGAAGTTACGCATGTTTTTTGGTATCACTTTTTTCGTGATTACAATTTTGAAACTTTTATCGCGGATAACGATAGAGGGTCATAAGACAAATCTGTTAGTTTTTTGCCGAACTCGCTTAGCTTTAAAATGAAGGGCGCTATGATTTTTTGAAAATTTTGAGTTTAACGCCCAATTACTCGAAAACGGATGAATCGATTCAAATGATTTTTATTTTCTGAATAGTATATGAAGGGTAAAATGAGGTGATATAAAAAGTTTTTTGAAAAATTATAAGGGGCCTAAATTACGAAATTTCAAAATTTTGGAAATTTCAAAAAATTATTTCTCAAAAACTGCTCCAAGGAATTTTTTTAAACTTCATATGTCGACAGAACTCGCAAGGGGCTATCGATATGTTTTTTGAAGAACTCCGTAATTTTCCTGTGGCGCCCTCTACGAAGCTTGGAAGTTTGAAACTTCAAACTCCTTTAATTAATAAACGAAAAAAGATAGGAAGCTGGGGTTTTCACTAAATCGCTCAGTACGTAATGGAGCATATGAATATGCAAAGAAATATTACACTCGTGGATATATGTAAGCGCACCGGCCCCCTCTCCCCTCTTTTTTAGAAAAATATTTTTTTTTATTCTAACGGTTGTTATTTGTTTGCGTCAAAGAATCTTTTTCCGCGAAAATAAAAAAATCGATTTTTTATGCCCTACAAAATATAATTTCCAGGGACTTAGAAAATTTTACCTCGGTAGCAATGGCGATCGGTACTAGTTAGACCGCGCGACGTATATAGTAGAGAATGAAGTATGCCTGGTTGCATATTAAAAGGAAATTAAGGGGCACCGCAGATATTTGGCGGGACTTCTTACAAGCCTTGTAAGTCTATTCGTTACGAGGCAAGGTTTTAGGATAGCACTTGAACAACCGTTTTCAGGAAAATAACTCTACTGTTGAATAAAGATGATATGAACAGTTTCCAGTATGGGAAAGTCCAGGGAGGCAGTCGCGTCCACTTATTACTTATTAAGAACTCATTACTCAATACGCAACGCAACTGAATAATACATTGATAAACTGATGCCCCGGTCTGCCTTGTATACTACAAGTGGCTATTCTAAAAAGGTCTGGAACTATCTCGTATATTACGGATTCTGAAAGCTTCTAGCAGCATTAGGTATAGTACAATATTTGGCGGCTTTAACTTCTGACAGGAATGCTTCTAACAATTTTCTGTTCAATATGTTAATAAATTCATCGCAAATGGTTGACGAAAGATAACTCGCGTCGTTATTTTATATGGGAAGCTAAAAACTCATCAAATTCTGCCAAATATTCTAGAGCTGCTATGTAATTTCCATTAAAGCAGAAAAGTGTTCATTACTGCCACGTAATGCAAGGGAATTTTTAGCCAAAAAACCTTATTGTTGCTACAACCCGTAGCAGTACTTTTCTCCAATATTTTGTTTCTTCAAAATACTTCATCTCAACGATCGTGTTTATACGTCCCTCAACTAAATTTCTTGCTATTAAAATTTTGATAGAATGCCTATGATCAGTAGAACTTTCGTGTTCTTGTTCTTTTTAGCGGTATGTAGAAGAGAAATATTTGACGGTGGTTTATTTTTAAGCAAATAATGTTGCATGTCTTGTTAAATTTAAAGGCCATAAAGAAATGTCCAAATTTTTCAAAACTAAAATATCATTATCGGTGTTAGGTATATCTTCTCCATTTTGCATTTCTACTACTTCAATTGCATTTTCATTGTTTTCTGTTATTTCCATGTGTACTTCTTGGTTTCCAGAACATTGACCAACTTCTTTTTCTTTAATCTTTTCTTCAGACAACTTCCGCATTGATATTGTCTGTTTTTATATTATGAATAACATATTTTAACAGAGCGTTTTTTTGTTTATTTATTTCTTCCTGCATCTTTTTCTTACGCCTTCCTTTGCAGTGGCTCATGAGTTAAGAAAGAGGGTGGGCACAAGAAAAAACTTACCCATTTTTTGCACATAAAATCCATTCTCCTATTTTTCATGCTGGAAAAGACGTCTATGACTTTGTTGTCAAAATCCGGGATAGACTGGACGAACTTCTTTTCTATTGATAGGACCGCCAATGCGTTCAGTCGATCTTTTTGCACACAATTAACTTCCATCATTGAAAAATCGTCACTTTCGTCTTTGAATTCAAACGCTCGATTGCGCGAAAACAGCGCCCCAGTCCAAATTCAAACGTTGACTGCAAATAAGGAACACTTCGCTCGGCGCCAAATTCGCCTGGTATATCGCGTATAGCGAAGATAACCGATAGGCAACCGAATCACCTCTACATAGGTACAAATCGGAGCGTTCCCCGGAAAGTAGTTTTGAGCGTATTAGCCGCCCTTGTGGTGCGGAAGGAAAATTTGATCCCATCGTTAAAATAATGAAATTAAAATAATGCACTGAATTACATGCGAATTTCTTTCTGTGTTTATCTTGGTGGTTGGGTGGGCACGTGCCCTTGTGCCCTTTTGTACAAGCCGCCACTGTTCTTTTGTCGGAACCGGAAGCGTAATGATAATTCATGCTTTGTAAAATAACGAAGAATTTTGATACTGCAAGACTGCAACCACAGAATAAATACCTAGTAGGTATTTATTCTGTGCTGCAACTAACTAACCACTCCCACTAGACTCCCGCGAACCATGCGTTCTCCTTCCCAATGTCACTCCCCACCTACAGTTAGTCAGCACAACATTGTTTATGTACTATGGTGCTAGGACTTATCAGAAGGTCTTAACACCAAATAACGTATAAATAAAATACACAATTGGAGAGATCAATTTATGTATGTAGAGCTTTTGATAAAAATAATCGGTAACTGTTTACATAAAAATACATAACAACCCCAGACGACCCGATAACCCGATAAAGAGACCCGCACAACATTTACCCCCCCTCTCTCGCTAAAAAAAGAAAAAAAAATCTCATAGAAAAGGGAAAACTTCCACAACCAGGTGTTCGGAACAATATTTTGACCCACTATAAAGAGGTAATCAAAAATTTAGAACGATTGTGGTAGTTAAAAAACCCTTATGAAAAAATATTTTCAAAAAACTCTTAAAAAATAACAAAGTCAAGAGAAATGAATACAAACTTAAAGTAATACAATAAAGAATAATAATACAACAAATTCTTAATTTATTTAAAACTAAACTGGAAACCAAAACACAGCAACGGCGAGGTGTGCAAGCGTCTGCAAATAGAAAAAGAAACAAACATGTGTATATGTATAAAACAAAAGGGAAATAATAACGTGAACGAACACTACAAAAGATGTGTG